>PVIH01031221.1:0-11132 GCA_004025045.1 Sigmodon hispidus | reverse complement strand
ACATGTGGTGCCTGACAGAGCATCTGCCTATATGTCTTGCCAGATGGTGCATATGGACATATGTGGTGCCCAAACAGGCATCTGGCCAGATGAGGTGCCTGACCGGGCATCTGGGTAGATGTGTTGCCCTACTGGACATCTGATCCAATGTCGTGCCTGACCGGTCATCATTCCAGTTGTGATGTCTGAGAAGGCATCTGGCCACCTGTGGTGCCTGAATGGACATCTAGACAGATGTGGTATGCGACCAGGCATCTGGACAGATGTGGTGCCAGACAGGGTATCTTTCCAGATGTGGGGCCTGACCTAGCATATGGGCAGATGTGGTGCCCAACTGGGTACCTGGACAGATTGGTGCTTGTCTGGACATCTGGACACATGTTGTGCCCAACTGGGCATCTTTCCAGATGTGGTGCCTGGCAAGGCATCTGACCTCAAGTGATGCCTCACCAGGCATCTGTCCAGATGTAGTGCCCGACAGGGCATCCGGCAAGATGTGGTTCCCAACCGAGCATCTGGCCACATGATGTGCCTGACTGGGCATCTCGACATATGTGGAGCCTGACTGGGCATCTGCCCAAATATGGGGCCAGACCAGGCATCTGGCCAGATGTGGTGGCCAACCAAGCTATGGCCCAAAGTGGTGGATGATTGGGCATTTTTATACTTGTGGTGCCCACCACAGTTCTGGCCACATGGTGTGCCCTACCAGACATCTGGCCAGATGAGGTGCCCGACAGGGCATCTGGGCAGATGTGGTGCACAATTGAGTATGTGATCATATATCGTTCCCAACCAGGCATCATTCCAGATATGGTGCCCGACCAGGCATCTGGCCACATGTAATGCCCGACCAGGCATCTGGCCAGATTGTTTGCCCGAATGGGCATCTGGGCATATGTGTTGCCCGACCAGGTATCTGGACAGATTTGGTGCCCTACTGGGTATATGGTCATATGTATTGCCTGCCCAGGCATCTGTCCAGATGTGGTGCCAGATAGGAAATCTGGCCAGATGTGGTGCCCAATTGAGCATCTGGCCACATTTGGTGCCTGAATGAGCATCTGGCCACATGTGGTGCCAGACCAGGTATCTGGCCAGATGGGTTGCCCAACTGGGCATCTAGCCTGATGTGGTGCCCAAATGGGCATCTTTCCAGTTGTGATGCCCACCACGCATCTGGCCACATGTGGTGTTCGAATGATCATCTGGCCAGATGAAGTGCTTGACCAAGCATCTGGACAGTTGTTGTGACTGACCTGGTATGTGGCCAGATATGGTGCCCAACCTGGCTAGTGGCCACATGTGGTGCCCGAACAGGTACCTTGACAGATGTTGTTCCCTACCTAGCATCTGAACATATGTGATGCCTGACTAGGCATCTATCCAGATGTAGTGTCCGACAGGGCATCATTTCATATGTGGTCCCAACCAGGTATCTGGCCAGATATGGTGCCTGACTGGGCATAAGGGCAGACATGGTGCCCTACTGGGCATCTGGTCAGATATCATGCCTGACAGTTCATCATTCCAGATGTGGTGCCCAACAAGGAGTCTAGCCACATGTGGTGCCCTACTGGGCATCTGACATGATGTGCTGCATGACTGGGCATCAATCCTCATGTGGTTCCTGTCTGGGTATCTGGCCACATGTGGTGCCCTAATGGTCATCTTGCCAGATGTGGTAAACGACCAGGCATCTGGCCAGAAGTCGTGCCCTACCGGGAGTCTAGTCTGATGTGCTGCCGGACCGGGCATCTATACACATGTGGTACCCGACAAGGCAACTGGTGAGATGTGGTGCCTGACCAGGCCTTTGGCCAGATGAGGTGCCCGACCATGCATCTGGCCAGATGTGGTACCCGACCAAGCATCTGGCCAGATGTGGTGCCCGACAGGGCACATGGCCACATTGTTGCTCAACTGGATACCTGGACAGATGTGGTGACCACATGAGCATGTGGCCAGATATGGTGCCCATCTAGGTATCAGGCCAGAATAGGTGCCCAACTGGTCATCGTTGCAGATGTGGTGTCATAGTGGGCATCTGGTCCGATGTAGTGCCCGACTGGTCATCATTCCAAATATGGAGCCCGACCAGGCATCTGGCTCCATGTGTTGCCCAAATGGGCATCTGGCAAAATGTGGCGTCAGACCTGGCATGTGGCCAGATGTCGTGCCCGCCCGGGCATCTTTCCAGTTGTGGTGCCCAACCAGGCATCTGGCCTCATGTGTTGCCTGACCAGGCATCTGGCCAGATGTTTTGCCCGACTGTACATCTGTGCATCTGTGGTGCCCAACCATGCATCTGGCCAGACATAATGCCCAAAAGAGCTTCTTGACAAATGTGGTGCCCCGCTGGGCATATGGACAAACGTGGAGGCCTTTCCAGTCTTCTGGAGAGCTATGGTGCCCGATTGGGCACCTGGCCACCTGTGGTGTCCAAGAAGGACCCTGGACAGTTGTGGTGCCTGACCGGGGATCTGGCCACATGTGTTGTCCAACCGGGCATCTGGCCAGATGTGGTGCCTGACAGGGCATCTGGACATATGTATTGCCCGACCAAGCATCTTGAAACATTTGATGCCATGAATGGACATCCTGTCACATGTGGTACCAACTTGGCATCTGGCCACATGTTGTGCCCAACATAGCATCTGGTCAGATGTGTTGCCCAACTGGGCATCTGGCCCAAATGTGGTGCCCCATTGGGCATTCTTCCAGTTGAGGTGTCCACCACGCATCTGGCCACAGGTGGTGCCCTATTGGGCATCTGGCCAGATGAGGTGCCCGACCAGGTACCTGGACAGATGTTGTGCCCATTTGGGCATATGGCCAGATGTGGTGCCCGACCATGTACCTGGACAGATGTGTTGACTGACTAGGCATCTCACCAGATGTGGAGCATGTCCAGACATCTGGCCAGATGTGGTGCCAAACCGGGTACCTGGACTGATGTGGTGCCCGACCATGAATATGGACAGATGTGGTACCCGACCTGTCATCTGGCCAGATGTGGTGCCCAACCGTTCACCTGGAGAAATGTAGTGCCCAACCGGGCATGTGGCCACAAGTGGTGCCTGAACAAGTACCTGGACAGATGTTGTTCCCTAATGAGCATCTGGGCAAATGTGATGCCTGACTAGGCATCTGTCCAGATGTGGTGCCCGATAGGGCATCTGGCCATATGTGGTGCCCAACCGGGCATTTGATCACATCTGGTGCCAGAATGGGCATCTGGCCACATGTGGTAGCTGAACTGGAATCTGGCCAGATATGGTGGCCAACAGAGCTTCTGGACATGTGTGGTAACCTACTGGGCATATGGACACATGTTGTGCCCAACCGGGCACCTGGAAAGATGTGATGCCCAACTGGGTATCTAGCTACATGTGGTGATTGACCGGGATCCTGGACAGATGTGATGCCTGAGCAGGCATCTGGACAGGAATGGTGCCCGACCGAGCATATGGCCAGATGTGGTGCCCCACTGGGCATCTGACAAGATGGGGTGCACCTTGTCACATGTGGTACATGACAGGGCATCTGCCCAGATGTGGTGCTTGTTGGGGCATATGGCCAGATTTGGTACCTGGCCAGGCATCTTTCCAAATATGGTGCTTGACTGGGCATCTGGACATATGTAGTGCCCGAACAGGCATCTGGCCAGATGTGGCGTCCTACCAAGCATCAGGCAAGATGTGGAGCTAGACCGGGTACCTGGATATATGTGGTGCCCAACAAACTACCTGGATGGGTGTGGTGCTTGACCGGGCTTCTGGACAAATGTGATGCACATTTGAACATCTTTCCAGATGTGGTGCCAGAACAATCATCTAACCAGATGTGTTCCCTCCCAGAGACCTGGACAGATGTTGTGCCCGACTGAGAATCTGGACATATGTGGTGCCTGACAGGTATTTGGCCAGATGTAGTGCCCAAATGGGCACCTGGACAGATGTGGTGCCTGACGGGGCATGTGGCCACATATGGTACACAACCGAACTTCTGATCACATCTGGTAGCTGAATGGGCATCTGGCCACATGTGGTAGCTGGCCCGGCAACTGGACAGGCGTGTTGTCTGATTCGGCAACTGGACAGACATGTTGTCTGATTCAGCATCTGGCCAGATGTTTAGCCTGACCAGGCATCTAGCCAGATGAGGTGCCCAACCAGTTACCTAAACAAATGTGGTGTCCAATCGGACATCTGGCCAGATAAAGTGCTTGGCTGGGCATCTGGGCAGATGTGGTGCCAGACCAGGTATCTGACAAGATGTGGTGCCCAACCAGCATCTGGGCCGATGAAGGTGCATAATTGGACATCTTTCAAGTTGTGGTGCCCATCATGCATCTGGCCTCATTTCGTGTCCTACCAGTCATCAGGCCAGATGTATTGACCACCGAATATCTTGCAACCATTTGTGCTATGACAGGGCATCTTGTCACATGTGGTACTCGACAAGGCATTTGGCCACATGTGGTGCCCAAAGGAGCATCTTGCCAGATGTGGTGCCCGCCCAGACATCTGGCCAGATGCAGAGCCCGACCAGGCAACTAGGCAGATGTGGTTCCCGACCATGCATCTGGCCAGACATGGTGCCCAATTGGGCATCTGAGAAGATGTGTTGCCCGAATGGGCATCTTTCCAAATGATATGCCACATGGGACAACAGGCCAGATGTGGTGCCTGACCAATCACCTGGACAGATGTGGTTCCCAACCAGGTATCTGGCCACATCTGGTGCCTGAATGGGCATCTAGCCACATGTGTTAGCTGACCCAGCATCTGACCAGACGTGTTGTCCGACTGGTTTTCTGGCCAGATGTGGAGCCTGAGCGGATATCTGGCCAGATGAGGTGCCCAATCTGGAACCTGGAAACATGTGGTGCCGTTCAGGCACCTGGACAGATCTGGTGCATGACCAGGCATCTGGCCTGAAGGGGTCTTTGACAGGGCATCTGGCCAGATGTATTGCCCAACGGGGCATCATGCAACATTTGTTTCTATGACCGGGCATCTTGTCACATGTGGCACCCAACACGATACCTGGCAACATGTTGTGCCTGACAGCATCTGGCCAGATAGGCCATCCGACCAGGCATCTTGCCAGATCTGGTGCTCAAACGGGTTCCTGGAGAGATGTGGTGCCTAAACAGGCATCTGAAGAGATGTGGTGCCTGACCGGGCATATTTCCAGATGTGATGCCCGACCAGGTATGTGGACAGATGTGGTGCCGAAATGTGCATCTGGGCACATGTGGTACCCAACCTGGTACCTGGATAGATGCCGTAACAGGTACCTGGACCAATGTGATTTCTGAATGAGTATCTGGACAGATGTGGTGCCTGACAGGTCATCTGCCCAGATGTGGTGCATGACTGCTTACCTGGACAGATGTGGTTCATGACTAGGTACCTGTACAGACGTGATGCTTGATCAGGCATCTGGACAGATGTGGTGTCTGACTGGGCATCTGGCAACATATGATGCCCGACTGAGCATCTGGCCACATGTGGTGCCCGTACAGGTATTTGACCAGATGTGGAGCTCCACCGGGTACCTGGATATATGTGGTGCCCATCAAACTACCTGGACGGGTGTGGTGCTTGAACGGGCATCTGGACTGATGTGATGCACAATCGGGCATCTTTCCAGATGTGGTGCCAGAACAAGCATCTAGCCAGATGTGGTGCCCTCCTGGGTACCTGGACAGATGCAGTGCCTGACCAAGAATCTGGATATATGCAGTGTCTGACAGGTCTTTGGCCAGAGGTGGTGCCCACCAGCCATCTTGGCAGATGTGGTTTCTGACCATGCATCTGGACAGACATGATGCCCGACGGATCATCTGAGCAGAAGTGGTGACGATTGGGCATCTGGTCAGATGAGATGCCCAACCATGTACCTGGACAGATGTGGTGCGTGACCGGATATCTGACCAGATGAGGTGTCCAACTGGGCATCTGGGCAGATGTGGTGCCTGACTGGTATTTTGTCAGATGTCATGTTCCACTGGGCATCTTTCTAGATGTGGTGCCTGCATCTTGACAGATGTTTCTCTTGATCTTGAATGTGGCCAGATATGGTACCCGGCCAGGCACCTGGCCACATGTGGCGCCTGATTAGGTATCTGGGCAGATTTGGTGCCCGTCCTGGCATTTGTCAATATGTGGTTCCTGACTGCTCATCTCAACATATGTGGTGCCCAACAGGGCATCCGGCCACATGTGGTGCCTGATTGGGCATCTGGCCAGATATGGTGCCAGGCTGGGCACCTGGCCACATGTGGAACTCGAGCAGGCATCTGTGAAGATGTGGTGCATGACTGAGCATCTCCCCATATGTGGTGCCCAACTGGGCATCTGGCCAGATGTCGTGCCCGACCAGGCATCTTTCCAGATATGGTATTCGTCCAAGCATGTTTCCATTTGTGGTGACTGACCAGGCATCTGGCTACATGTGGTGCCCGACTGAGCATCAGGAGAGATGAGGTGCCTGACCAGGCACCAGGCCAGATGATTCCCTGTCAGGGCTTCTGGCCAGATGTGGTGCTCGACTGGGCATAGGGACAGATGTTGTGCCCTACTGGGCATCTCACTAGACGTGATGCCCAACCAGGCTTCTGGCAAGATGTGGTGTTTGATCAGGTATCTGGCCAGATGTGGTGCCAGACGAGGCATCAGGCTAGGTGTTGTGCCTGTTCAGGCACCTGGACAGATGTGGTGCCTGACCAGGCACCAGGTCACATGTGGTGCCTGACTGGTCATATGGTACCTGACTTTGCATCTGGCCACATGTGATTCCCAACCACATAGCTGGCCAGATATGATGTCTGACAGGGCATATGGCCAGATTTGGTGCCCAACTGGGCATCTGGCCTTATGTGGTGTCAGACCAGGCATCTAGCCACGTGTGGTAGCCAACACAGCATCTGGCCAGACATGTTGTCTGACAAGGCATCTGGCAAGAAGTGGTGTCCTAATGGCAGTCTGGCCAGATATGTCGCCCAAACAGGCATCTGGCCACATGTGGTGCCCGACTGAGCATCTTGACATGTGTGGTGCCCAACTGAGCATCTGGACACATGTGATGCCCAACTGGCCATCTGCCTAGAAGTGGTTCCAGACCAGGTATCCGGCCATATGTGGTGTCATACTACGCATCTGGACCATTGTGGTGCCCGACCAAGCATGTTTCCATTTGTGGTGACTGACCAGGCATCTGGCTACATGTGGTGCCCGACTGAGCATCAGGAGAGATGAGGTGCCTGACCAAGCATCTGGCCAGATGTGGTACCCGACTAGGCATCTACCCAGATGTTGTGCCTGACCAGGAATCTTTCCAGATATAGTTTCCAACCAGGCATCTTGCCACAAGTGTTCCCCGACCAGGTATCTGGGCAGATATGGTACCCGACTGGGCATCTTTACAGATGTGGTGCCTGACCGGGCAACTGGACAGATGTGTTGCCCCACCAGGCATATGGACAGATGTGTTGCCTGACTGGGCATCTGGCCAGATGGGGTGCCCGACCAGGTATCTTTCCAGATGTGGTGTCTGACCGGGCATCTGGCCATATGTGGTGATGCGAACGGGTACCTGGACAGATATGGTGCCCGACCAGGCATCTGGACAGATGTGGTACCCAACTGGGAACCTGGACAGATGTGGTGCCCAAATGAGAATCTGGACAGATGTGGGGACCGACAGGATGTCTGGCAAGAGGTGGTGCGCAACCAGGCATCTGGCCACATATGATGCCTGAAAGGACATCTGTCCACATGTGATTGCTGACCCGGCATATGGCCAAACAGACCGGGCATCTTTCCAGAGGAGTTGCTCGACCATGCATCTGGCCACATGTGTTGCCTGACCAGGCATCTGGCCAGATGTTTTTCCTGACCGGGCATCTGTGCATATGTTTTGCCCTACTGGGCATCAGGCCAGACATGCTGCCCAACAGAGCTTCGGAAAAGATGTGTTTCCCTACTGGGCACCTGGACACATGTGGTGCCCAACAGGCAACCTGGACAGATGTGGTGCCCAACCAGGTATCTAGCCACATATGATGCCTGACTCGGCATCTGGGCAGATGTTGTGCCTGCATGGGCATCTGAACAGATTTGGTGCCCAAACAAGCATTTATGCAAATGTGGTGCCCGAACGGGCATCTGTACAGATGTTGTACCCAACTGGGCAACTCACCAGATGTGGTGACTGACTGTGCATTTGGCCACATGTAGTGCCTGACCGGGCTCTGAGAAGATGTGGTGCCCTTAAGGGCATCTGACCACATGTGTTAACCAATCGGGAATCTGGACAGATGTGTTAACCAATTGGGCATATGGACAGACGTGGTGCCCGAACAGGCATCTGGGCAGATGTGATGCCCTATCATGCATCTGGCCAGATATGGTGCCCAACTGAGCATCTTGCAACATTTGGTGCCTGAAAAGACATCTTGCCACTTGTGGTACCCGACCAGGCATATGGCCACATGTGATGCCTGAAAAAACATCTGTTCAGATGTAGTGCGCGTCGAGGCATCTGGACATATGTGTTGCCTGACCAGGCATCGGGCCAGATGTTGTGCCCAAACAGGCATCTGAAAAGTTGCGGTGCCCGACTTGGCATCTGGGCAGTCGTGGTGCCGTACTGGGCATCTGGTTGGATGTCGGGCCCTACCGGTCATCAACCCAGATGTGGTGCCCGACTAGGTATCTACCCACATGTGGTGCTCAACTGGTTTTCTAGCCAGATGTGGTGCTCAAACAGGCATCTGGGCAGACATGGTGCCCAAAGGGGCATATGAGTTGATGTGGTGCCCGATAGAGCATCTGTTCAAATGTAGAGCCTGGCCAACCATCTGGAGAGATATGGACCCTACCGTTCATAAGGATATATGTGTTTCATGTCTGGGCATCTGGCCTTTTGTGGTGCCTAACCTGGCATCTGGTCAGATGTGCTGCCCTACTGGGCATCCAGCCAGATGTTGCTCACAACTGGGCATCTGGCCTGACGGGGTGCCAGATGGGGCATCTGGGTAGTTGTGATGCCCGACTGTGCATCTTGCCAGATGTTTTGCCCAACCTGACATCTTGCAAGATGTAGTGCCCAACCAGGCTACTGGCCATATGTACTAGCCAACCCAGCATCTGGCCAGATGTATTGCCCAACTGGGCATCAGGGCACATGGGGAGCACATGGAGCATCTTGCAACATGTGGTGCCCTAACGGTCATCTTACCAGATGCAGTACCCGAACAGATATCTGGCCAGATATCATGCCCTACCGGGCATCTGGCCCTATGTGCTTTATAGTAATATAAAGAACAACAAGATAACTCCAGGAGAAAATGGCGATCCTACAACTACAAAATTCTTCCAAGGAACTGCTACAGCTGATAAACACCTTAAGCAATGTAGCAGGATACAAGATAAACTCAAAGAAATCAGTAGCCCTTCTATACAACTACAAGATCTGAAATGAGCAATGAAGAAGAAACAGAAGGAAGCAACACCAAAAATTCCTTTATGATGATCATTGAAGCTCTCAAAGAAGATATGAAAAATTATCTTAAAGGGATAGAAGAAACTACAAACAAAAAATTGGAAGAGATGAACAAATCTATGAAAGAAAACCAAGAAATTAAACAAACATGCGAGAAACTAAAAGCTGAAATAAAAGCAATAAAAAGGCACAAAATGAGGCAAAGATGGAAATAGAAAACCTGAAGAAAAAAGTTGGAACCATGGATACAAGCATAACAAACAGAGCTGAAGAGATGGAAGACAGAATCTCTGAAGTGGAAGACTCAGTAGCTCAAATAGATATATCTGTCAAAGAAAATACTAAAACCAAAAAAGCCATAACTCAAAATGTTCAGGAAATCTGGGACATCATGAAAAGACCTAATTTGAGAATAATAGGAATAGAAGAAGGAGAAGAATGCGAGCTCAGAGGCACAGATAATGATTTCAATAAAATCATAGAAGAAAACTTCCCAAACCTGAAGAAGGAAATGCCTATAAAGATACAAGAAGTTTACAGATCATCAAATAGATATGACCCCCAAAAAAGTCAGCGTGCCACATTATAGTCAAGCCACAAAACATACAGAACAAAGAAAAAATTTTAGGTGCTACAAAAAAATGGCCAACTCAAATATAAAGGCAGACCCATCAGAATAACACCTGACTATTCAATAGAAATGATGAAAGCTGGAAGGGTTTGGTCAGAAGTTATACAGACACTAAAAGAACATGGCTGCCAAACTAGAATACTATACCCTGGAAAATTATCAATCAATATAAATGGAGTAAACAAGATATTTCATGACAAAGTCAGACTGAAACAGTATCTATCTACCAATCCAGCGCTACAGAGACTATTAGAGGGAAAACTCTAACCTAAGGACTCCAGATACACCAATAAAACCAAAAACATTCAATAATTCTATAGAAGAATACTCCAGAGAAAGGAAATACCAACAAATTACCACCAAAAATGGCAGGAAATATCAATCAATGGTCACTAATTTCCCTTAATATCAATGGACTCAACTCTCCTGTAATACATCACACACTAACAAGATGGATATAACAACAGAAGACACCCTTCTGTTGCCTACAAGAAACACACCTCAACCACAAAGACAGACACAGACTTAGAGCAAAGGGTTAGGAAAAGATTTTCCAGTCAAATGGTCCTAAGAAACAAGCAGGGGTTGCAAACCTAATATCTAAAAAAGTAGACTTTATTCTAAAACCAATTAAAAGGGACCAAGATGTTCATTAATTATTCAACACAGGAAAAATTGATCAAGAGGAGATTTGGATCCTGAATATTTATGCTCCTAATATAAGGGCACCTACTCATGTAAAAGAAAAACTGCTAAAGCTCGAATCCCATATCAATTCTTATACCCTAATAGTGGGAGACTTCAATACCCCACTTTCAACCCTGGATAGGTCAACCACACAGAGACTCAACAGAGAAATAAGGAGTCTAAAAGGGGTTATTATTCAAATGGATTTAATAGATATCTACAGAAGCTTCCACCCAAACACAAAGGAATATATATTTCTCAGCTCCTCTTGGAACTTTCTCCAAAATTGACCACATAA
>PVIH01031220.1:0-11138 GCA_004025045.1 Sigmodon hispidus | reverse complement strand
AAACCACCCAACAAAGTGTAGTGGGCTGTAAATGCTAGTTAGAGATTTGGAAGTGCATATGGAGTGCAGGAAAACAGCAGTGTTTTCCCTTAGAATCAGAAACAATTGCTATTGAAATGCATATCTATGGTGCTCTAGAATAAAAGGTATTTTTCTGTGGAGGAAGGTCAGGTCAATGACCTCTTTACTGTGTTTTTAAGAACAGTGCAATCCTCTGGGAGGTGATCTTGTCACTCAGTCCTCACTGGTCAATCCAGTCCTTCATATTACTTGTCAAACAGAATTGTTGGTGGGCTTTTCCTGTTGCAAGATTTAAGCTGGGTTTTGTGGAGAAACTGGTGCCAGAGGTTTGTGTGTTTGTGCTTCCTCACGGAGCTGAGCTGAGGACATGGCCAAGCTAGGAAACCACAACATGGTGAGTGAAGGGCTGCTATCAAAAGATGTGGTTAACCAGCTACTGAGGTGCTGAAGCTAGTGTGGCAGTTTTTCTGAAATCTGGGTGTAAACCTACAACCAGATCCCTGATTTTCTGAGGTCCCAAATGGTCCTTAAAACTTCCTGGCCCTAGGCCAAGCCTCTACACAACTTTGATTTGTGGATTAAACCTGCCCATAGAATTGAGAGAAGGGAGTTGTTTTTAGAAACATATTTGTAGTCAACTTTTGAAAAGCTGATTGCCAAATATCAAGAAGTCTAGATTCTCTAGCACCTTGTGGAAATTTGGCATTTTGCATTCAAACTTAACATTTAAGATTCATTTATAGTTAATTTTGTGAAGGTTTTAAAGGCATCTTATGTTCTAGTAAGACTTAACTAAACTAACTAAACATTTAACTAAAATGGTGTGACGTATAAAAATAAAATTGTTGATATACAGGATTTACCAATGCTAAAGAGGTATTAAATCTCATAAAATAAAATTTAACTAAGCAAAGACTGCTTCTAAAACACCACAGAGTTAAGTGTGTGTAAGCAGGCTTGTTAGTAATTTTATTGGTAGGATTTACACAGGATTGTTTACCCATTTGTCTCCAAACTGTTACAAAGTACTTCTGATTTACACCCTTCCATTAGGCACAAATCTATATCAAATAGGGGATGTTAGCAAACTACTCATTGAGGTATGACATAATCACAGGCATTCTTAAAGACTGGTGTGCCATAAAGTTCTTGTTTTATTCTTGAAAAAATTATAGTTGTGCCAGATAGTTTTCATTTAAATTGGTCTATTTTTACTCATTTTTTGGTAACTTTTGGACTATGTATTCTGAAATTTTATCTAATGCATCCTTATCACTCAGATTTTCTGTTAAAAACTTATTCGCTTTTAGATTTATAATTTTTGCACTTTTAGATTTATAATTTTTGCACATCTTAGGTTTTATATCATTCTAGGTAATTTTAATCATGTAATAAAGTTCAGGAATAGCTCATGCTGTGGTGTTTTTCTACCAGTACATTGCTTCCATTCTCAGAAATACTTGTTTGATATTTTAAAATATTTTTCTTTGATATCCTTTTATTACATAGATAAATCCTTTTTTATAGTTCTTTTGCATTAATTTTTACTTTGTGGATTTGCACACAATAAGATACTGGGGCTCTTTGAATAGTTTACTTCTTAGTTTTTTTTAAAACACATTTATTTATTTATTTATTTATTTATTTATTTAATTTGCCTTGGTGATTGCTTGGACCTGGAACTACAGACAGTTTTTAGCTGCCATGTGGGTGCTCGAATAGAACCCGGGTCCTCTGGAAGAGCAGAGGGTGCTCTTAACCACTGAGCCATCTCTCCAGCCCCCTACTTCTTAGTTTTTAAGGGTCTTTTTGTTTTATGTATTCTGTCTTTAAATAATATTCAAGATGTTTTGTGGACTGTACTGAGACTTTGTATAAAGAAATGTCGTTCAGCTTTAAAACCTAGAAATATTTTACCTAACTTATACTTACTTTTACATTTATAATTTATGGATGTATTTAAGCTGCTTTTGCTGGGCAGATTTCTTGGAATTCATCTATGTAGATGAAGCTCATCTAATTCTAGGGTGATTCCTCTACCTTCCAAATGCTAGGGTTATAGATGTGTGCAACAGCAAAGAGTGTCTTTTTAGAGACAAGCTAGCTTTGTTTACTCTGTCTGACACAGCAGTGGAGTAGAGCAACCATGAACAACATGAGGCAAGGATTTTTTATTGACTGGATGACTTCAGAGCTTCTGGGTTACTCTTCTGGGATTGGTCCAAGTTCATTTTTTTGGGCACCTGCTATGTATTTGTTAAATGCTTTGAACTCTAGTGATGTTTTAAAATTGAGCAACTGTTGTTCCCATATATCAGCTGATCAGCATGTCTATCTAGAGACTATCTGTTCCTTTCCCAGGAGGAGAATGTTGGGAATGTAACCTGTTATTCTTTAGGTGCTGGTTCCTCCCTCAATTGTGCCTGCTTACAGACTCCCTGAACCTTTCTTGGTACCAGATACTGCCAGTGAGAGTCTAGTTTCTGTCTGTCTTTCATTAAGCCTGTCAGGGCAGTTGCGTGGTCAAGCTACTCTGAGGCACACAAGGGCTGTTACATTTTCCCTATGTAAAATATGTAATTTAAGTTAAAAATTCTGATCTTAAATAAGGTGTCCTAATGTTGGGCACTCATAATTGAAAAAAGTGTATTTATTTTGAGCTGGACTCCTAAGAGAAAAGAAAACCTACAAGTTTAAGTAAACACTAAAAGTTCTAAAGCAGCAAGTATTTCAGACATAAAACAAAAGCAAATGACAGTCAATGCTCATTAAATAACATCCTTTTTTGTGTGAGATAATTTTGTAGAGATTGTGTTTTTGGGAAGTCTAAATTATTTTACATTTTCATGATAAAATATCATTTTTTATTAATACATTCACTTTTAAAAAACCAAAAATCTTTTTTGTCCATAGTGCTTTGTGAAAGCTTATCTCATTATTAACCACCTTTAAACATATAGCATTCCCATTTTGTATCTTCAGATTTAACAGCTAGAAAATACATACATACCTCTGGGAAATTCATTAAGTCAACCTGATATGAGAATCCCTATTGTCTGATGTTCCACATGGTCCTTAAAACTTCCTGGGTCTAGTCCAAGACTCTACATAGCTTTTATTTGTGGCTTAAACCCGTCCATAGAATTGAGAGGAGGGAGCTGTTTGTAGAAACATGTTTGTAGTCAAGTTCTGAAAAGCTGGCTGCCAATCATTAAGAAGTGTATTTTCTCTAGCATGGTCTATAAATTTAGCATTTTGCATTCAAACTTAACATGTAAGATTCATTTATAATTAATTTTGTGAAGGTTTTAAATTCATCTTACGTGCTAGGTAACACTTAACTAATAAGGTGTGATGTATAAAAATAAAATTGTTGATATACAAGATTTACCCATGATAAAGATATGTTAAATCTCACAAAATAAAATTTAACTAAGTGGGCTGGAGAGATGCCTCAGAGGTTAAGAGCACCGTCTGCTCTTCCAGAGGACCCGGGTTCAACTCCCAGCACCCACATGGCAGCTAACAACTGTCTGTAGTTCCAGTTCCAGGCAAACAGCAAGGCAAATAAATAAATAAATGAATAAAGTTTTTTTTTTTAAAAAAATTTTAACTAAGCATTGACTACTTCTAAAACATCAGAGATAAGTGTGTGTAAGCAAGCCTGTTAGTAATTTTATTGATAGGATTCACACAAGATTTTTTAGCTATTTGTTCGCAAACCACTAAAAAGTACTCCCAATTTACACTCTGCCATTAGGCACAAATCTATATCAAACAGGGTACATTAAAAAACTACTGTGGGGCTGGAGAGATGGCTCAGAGGTTAAGAGCACTGACTGTTCTTTCAGAGGTCCTGAGTTCAATTCCCAGCAAAAGCACATGGTGGCTCACAACCATCTATGATGAGGTCTGGCGCCCTCTTCTGTAAAACTGTATGCATAATAAATAAATAAATCAAAAAAAAAATTTAAAAAAAGAACTACTCATTGAGGTATGACAGAATCACAGGCATTCTTAATGACTGGTGGGACATAAAGTTCTTGTTTTATTCTTGAAAAGAGTCTCTGCCAGATAGTTTTCATTTAAATTCATTTAAATTCATGTGGTTTTTTTATTTGTTTTTTTTTTGTAACTTTTGGACTCTTTATTCTGAAATTAGATCTAAAGTATCATTATTACTCAGATTTATTTTTTAAAAGATTATTTGCTTTTAGATTTATAATTTTTTGCATATTTTAGTGTCCCCATCATTCTAGGTAATTTTCATCTTGAAATAAAATTCAGGTACAGCTCATGCTATGTTCTTTCTGTACCATTAAGGTGCTTCCATTCTCAGAAATAGTTGTTTAATATTTTAAAATATTTTCCTTTGATTTGAGTACGTAGACCAAGCCCTTTGTTTTATAATTTTTTGTATTAATATTTACTTTATCTGTGCATTTTCACACAGTAAGATAATGGGGGCTGGAGAGATGGCTCAGCTGTTAAGAGCGCTGTCTGCTCTTCCAGAGGACCTGGGTTCAATTCCCAGCACCTACATGGCAGCTAACAACTGTCTGTAGTTCCAGTTCCAGGCAAACACAAAGGCAAATAAATAAATAATAAATAAATAAAGTTTTTTAAAAAAAGATAATGGGGTTGTTTGAATAGTTCTTTTCTTAGTTTTTAAGGGTCTTTTTTTTTTTTTTTGAAAATGCAACAGCAAGGTTTATTGTCAGAGCAATACAAGCCAAGCAGGGAGCTTGTTCCCCCACCTGCACCCAATATGTGGTGCAAGGAAAATTAAGGGTCTTTTTATTTTATGTATTTATGTTTAAATAAGATTCAAGATGTTTTGTGGATAGTATTGAGACTTTTTCAAAAGAGGTTATTTTCTGCTATAAAACCTAGATATGTTTTAGCTAAATTTTAGTGACCTTTACTTTTGTAATTAATTGATGTATTTCAGCTGGGTTTGTTGGGCTGATTCCTGGAATTTATCTATGTAGATCAGGCTCATCTCATACTAGGGGTGATTCTTCTACCTTCCAAATGCTAGAATTATAGATGTGTGCAACAGCCAAGAGTCTCTTTTTAGTGACAAGCTAGCTTGTATTACTCTGTTTGTCTGAAACAGCCCTGGAGCCAGAGAAACCAGGAACAACATGAGGCCTGGATTTTTATCTGTGGGAAGGCTCTAGGGGCTTCAGAGCTTCTGGGTTACAACTCTGGGATTGGTTCAAGTTCAGTTTAGGGGCACCTGCTATAAATTTGTTAAATCCTTTAAACTCTGGTGATGTTTTAATATTTAGCAATTGTTGTTGCCCTACATTACCTGATCAGCATGTCTACCTGGAGACTATCTGTTCCCTTCCCAGGGAGAGAATATTTGTAGTGTTAGGTATTATCCTTTAGGTGCTGGCTCCTCAGACAATTGTGTCTGCTTTCAGACTTTCTGAACACTTTTTGGTACCAGATTCTGCCAATGAGAGCCTAGTTTCTGTCTGTCTTTCATTAAGCCTGTCAGGGCAGTTGTGTTGTCAAACTGCTTTGAGCCACACAAGGGCTGTTACATTTCCCCTATGTAAAATAGTTAATTGAAGTTAAATATTCTGGCCTGAAATAAGGTGTTCTAATTTTGGGTACTCATAATAAAAATAAGTGTATTTGTTCTTATTTTGGAGCTGGGTAACAGGACTCCTAAGAGAATAAAACTTACAAATTTAAGCACACACAAAAATTTCTGAAGCAGTAAATATTTCAGACATAAAACAAAAGCAAATGATAGCCAATACTCATTAAATAACATCCATTTGATGTGATAGAGTTTTGTACAGATTGTGTATTGAAGAAGTCTAAATTATTTCCCATTTTCATGGTAAAATAATAGGAATATTCTATTAACACATTCACTTTTTTTTTTTAAAACTGATTTTTTTTAACTTTATTTATTTATTTGCCTTGGTGTTTGCCTGGAACTGGAACTACAGACAGTTGTTAGCTGCCATGTGGGTGCTGGGAATCGAACCCGGGTCCTCTGGAAGAGCAGACAGTGCTCTTAACTGCTGAGCCATCTCTCCAGCCCCCAACACATTCACTTTTTAAAAAAAACCAAAAAGCTTTTTAGTCCATATTGCTTTGTTAAAACCTACTTCATTATTAATCATTCTTTTAAACTTATAGCATTCCAATTTTATATCTTCAGGTTTAACAACTTAAAAATACATCCATACCTCTGTGGAATTCATTAAGTCAAGGTGATACTAGAGTAATATTTATTCATTTAGAAATAGTTGTCAGGGGGCTGGAGAGATGGCTCAGCGGTTAAGAGCACCGTCTGCTCTTCCGGAGGACCCGGGTTCGATTCCCAGCACCCACATGGCAGCTAACAACTGTCTGTAGTTCCAGTTCCAGGCAAACACCAAGGCAAATAAATAAATAAATAAATAATAAAAATAAAGTTAAAAAAAAAAGAAATTGTTGTCAGAATTCATTCAGTACTTTAAATTTATATATTTTTATCTTTATTTGCATTGGTGTTTTATTGCATGAATGACTGAGTGAGGTGTTCAGCTCTTCTAGAACAGTAGATTCAGACAGTTAGAGCCACTATTTAGGGACTGAGAATTGAACCTGTGTCTTCTGGAAGAAAAGTCATTGCTTTTAAGTCTTGGGTCATCTCTGGAGTCTCATCATTCAGTCTACAACTACAATTTCATATGGTAGATTTAGAACTCCAGAAAGTTTACATTTACTTTCTTTGATAATTGAAGCTTTGATGAGGCCATGTTTCTTTTCAATATTAATTTATTTAATTTTTAAATTATAGTTGGCTTGAGGAATTAATGGTGACAAGAATAAACAAAAAAAAATCAGTAGATTTCCACTAAGTTGCAAGTATCTATCAACTTGATCAACACAAATAACTAACTTTTGCAGTTTATTTAATGGCTTATATAGTTTTACAAATTTTTCATCAGATATAACATTGATCATTATACTTTACTGTTTCTCATATTCCTTATCTTTACACAGTAGCAAAGGATATTTTCTCCAAATGCATATAATGTGGTACTGAGGGATTTGCATTAAGTCTTTCAGATGTGTAGTTGGAGTTTAAATAAAAAATTAAAATTTTAAGCTATAGAATTATAATTGACTACAGATCTGAGTGCATTATTTATTGTTTTCTAGATCCACAGAGCTAATGTAATGAAACTCTCTTTCTGCAGCTCTCTTTCTCCTCTTCTACTCTTCTTTTTCCCTGTATATCTATCTGTTTATGTATCTGCATATCTATCTATCTATCTATCTATCTATCTATCTATCTATCTATCTACCCATCTGTTGCTCTTTCTGTCAGTTTGGATAGATGCACCATACCATTATGTAATCCTATAATAATAAGAATAATCACACCCAGTGATAAATAAATATTTTTTAAAGTGTTTGAAGAAAGCAATAATTGATACAATTGCAAGAAAGCAGTATTACGGTTCCTGGAAAGGCTAGATTGATTCCATGAGGCCTCATTCAGCAGGTCAGATATTCCATCCAAGAACATAAAAGAAATGTGGCTTTGGGTATGTGCATCCCAATCTTAAACAAGATCTCCATCCATGCCCAAAATATTGATTCCTCAAGGTCATAGGTGATTATTAAAACTACGGTGCCCAAGAGGCCAGGCTTGTATGTCAAAGTGATAATACCTGCTATTCAGTACAAAACCTTAACCTAGTAGTGTTACCAACTGTTAGGCATCTGGGCCTGCTTGGCCAATCTGGGCTCTTTAGATGACCTTAGATTCAGAATTGATGCAGGTTCCTTCCTTTTGTCTGTTTTAGGTTTGGGTTTGAAGAGAAGCTTGCACCAGCAATTTTGTGTAGTGTGCTGTTTGCGTTGCTGCAGGAAGCTGAGCAGAGAACATGGCTAAGCTGGGAAACCAGGTCATGGTAAGTGAGGAGCTGTTGTTCACAACTGGGATCGAACATATAGTATTATGTGCAAGCTAGTATGGTCCTTCCCAGTTGTTGGTCAGAACCTGAAGCCAGCATTTTCCTTCTTCTAGGCCCCATCATGTCTTGAAACTTTCTCCAGCAAACAAATGCCTCTGAGCATTGTTATTCTATAACCTTTCACAAAATGTTGCCAAGGAGCTGTTTGTAGAAACACCTTTATTTCAACTTTCACCTGTTTTATTTTTTTTGGTGTACCCAGTGAAAGCAGGATATCAGTTTGGAAAGTGTAATGCCTGAATCTGAATCACCCAGACAGACCACCAGAGATAAGATGTCCAAAATGCAACAGCAGATTTATTGTCAGAGAGATACTAACCTAGGCAGGGAGCTTGTTCTCTGTATTGCACTTGTACCACATGAGTGTGGGGCAGGGGAAAGCAGAGCTTCCCAATTTTCACAAGCTTTTCATAGACAAAGACCATGTGACTGGATTATTTGGAGTCAAGGACACAGCTATGCTGTACATGTACTCACGCTTAGGGACTTTTTGCAGTATAACATTCCTTGACCCTAACTTGGTGGCATGGCTGGCAAGTTTTACATCCTAATGGTTGGAACATTCTTGTGTCCTTCACCTTAGCTCATTCTCTCCTGGAATTGTGTAAGACCCTGTCTAAAATGTGAAACTCTAGTATTTGAAACTCCCTGGCTCAAGGGTAAGCCTCTGAATAACTTTAATTAGTGGCTTTAATGTTCCAATAAAATTGACAACAGGGAGCTTTCTATACTTTACTAAAGTGTAGAAACATTTTTGTGATCAACTTTAACATGCTTTTGGACACCTGGTTGCTACACATGAAGAAGAGGCCTAGTTTCTTTATTTCCATGTAGAAGTTTAGTATTTTCATTTAAATAAGATTCATTTATAGTTTACTTTTTGAAGGTTTTTAAAGGTATCTCATATGTTAGGTAGCACCCAACTAATAAAGTATATTGTAGAAAAATGAAATTGTTGGTATACAAGATTTACCAATAGTAAGTAGATATTAATTTTCACAAAATGAAAATTAACTGAGGCATTACTCTTTCTAAAATAACACAGAGGTACATGTGTACAACTAGGCTCATTAAGAGATTTTATTGGTAAGATCCACACAGACATTTTACTTCAAACAATTATGTAGGATCTACTCCTGGTTTACAACCAGCTAGTAAGAACAAATCTATATCAAACATGGGACTTTAACAAGTTACTCATTGAGATATGACTGGTTCACTTGCATCCCTAAGGTCTAGTGTGGCATAAATTTCTGGTTTTATTCTTGAGAAAATCATAGTTCTGCCAGATTTTATTTAAATTGGTGTGACTTTTGCTCTTTTTTTTTATATCTTTTGGACTATGTGTACTCTAATTAGATTTAAAGGATCATTACTACTAAGACTTTCTTTTAGAAAGCTTATTTGCTTTTAGATTGATGATTTTTGCATATCTTAGATTCCCCACCATTCTAGGTAATTTTCATCTTGAAGTAAAACTCAGGAATAGCTCATGCCATACAGTTTCTGTACCATTGAGTTGCTTCCATTCTTTGAAATACTTGTTTGGGATTTAAACTTTTTTTGACATAAGTAGATCAAGAACTTTGATTTATAATTCCTTTGTGTTAGATTTTATGTTATCTGTAAATTTTCTAACAAGTTTTTTGGGATGTTCAATTACTTTATATCTCAATTTTTATGGATTTTGGTTATGTTTTCTGTTAAGGGCAACGTTGTCTACAACAGTAATATGATGCTGTTTCAAAAATGAAAATATCTTTTATTTAAATGAATAGCCACAGGAAGGGATGTATTCTCTAATTGTTTGCTCATTATAATGTGGTCTGCCAAATATCCATATGTGTACACCATCAAAAATATACACATCTGGTTGTATCACCCATACTTAACATGGTAGAAGTTTACAGGGATTTGAGATGGGATGGAATGAAGAGATAAAAGATAAAAGTGATATAATACTTATAATTTCTATTTTACTTAATAAATTTGAACTAAAAGAAGGGCTACAAAGATGGCTCAGTAATTAAGCAGACTGTATGGTTTTACAGAGAACACAGTTTTCATTCCTAGAAGGAACATTGGAGGTAAACATTTGTTATAATGACTGCATTAGTTATCTCCTGCCATTTTCTGAGCTCTGTATATACTGTACACAGACATGTACAGACCAACAACATTTAACTAATATTTTTAAGTTAGGTAGAGAATATAATGATGTTTTCATAGCCCTGAGACAGACCTCAAGTCAAGGTGAGTTGAAGTCCTTCTGGTCTTACATGGACTATCAATGACCTTTCTCTGAGCTAGGCAAATGCAGCCTTATTTGGAGGTTAATAGGGGAGTCTTCCAGCAAAGTAATTTCAGTTCTTCTCTGCTCCACACCTCCAGGTAGTTTCTCATCTGCTCTAATGAATGAAGGTCTGTACTCAAAAATCATTTAATTTATTTTGGAGGAAAGAGTTCTCTGCCAAGACAAAAAAGGATAGCTGCCAACTGTACAGTCCCAAGGCTGATATAGGGTTTCTAAGGTGCAGAAGATTTCTAGAGAGATTTTACATATGAAATTTAATTAGATTTTAATCCTTGAGCTTAAAAACTCAGATATTATCAGAATGCTATGCTTAGGATTTGATGGTTTGTTGCTCAGTTGATAAAGAAGAAAAAAATTTTTTGACTCTAGTTTTAAGTCTAAAATGTGTTTCTTTTAGGGAGATTTTTTAACATTTTTTTTTCTACTTCCTGGATCATGAGGTATTTCTTTCACTGGCCATTTTTCTCTAAATATAAGGTTTCATAAACTTAAAAATTCATTTTTTTGATGTGTTTGCTGGTGCAAAAAAAAATAGACATTATAATATTTAGCACTTTTTTTTCTACAATTCATTTCAACTTCTGAAAAATTTAACATTATTGAAAATTGTAGTCTTTACAATAAGTAAAATACTTAGAAAAAAGGAGGGAAGGAAGAATGATTTTTGGAACACTTACTTAGTAAATCAGTGAGCAGCTGAATAAAAACACAGCAGTATTAATCAAAGTTTTGCTTCCCCTGAACTGATTAAATAAATCTCTGTCTATATTTAGTGAAGAGATCAAACTTAGTTCAAGACATCCTAT
>PVIH01031219.1:0-11138 GCA_004025045.1 Sigmodon hispidus | reverse complement strand
ACCCTTTGGATCCCACTCCACCTAGAGGAACACCTGACTCACTCTTGAGGGAGGGGGGAAAGAACTGGATTTGGCCAGAATTGGAGACTGATCTAAGCATTATTGGGTCAGGGGGACCATAGGACTGTCTGCTCCCTGCCCAGGGAGGGGATGGGGAGTTGCAGAGGAAAAAATGACCAGATGTGTTGGGAGGGGGAGGAGACCTTGAATAAGGATATACAGGGATGGAAAAAAAAATTCAGAGGGAAAGATGAACACAAAGAAATTATAGGTGTAGCAATCTTATTTGTATTTCTTCCCTTGATAAGCCATGCTTATCATTCTTATCCTCTGTATAGTTATTGTTAACTCTTCCACATTTTAAATTCTTTTTACTGTGTTTTTTTTGATAAATACAAAATAAAGAAGGAAAAAATAAAAAATAAAAAAAAATAAAAAAAAATAAGGTTCAAGAGCAGTCATAACAGCATCCATTACAAGACCTGCACTCTAATCTTAGTGATATGTCATTGATCATCCAGTGACAAATGGCCTTCTAGGGAGCTTAAATTTCAACATGTACTATTCAGTGGGCTATAATGACTTATCTAGTGCCTTTTATGGACTGGATACTGAGCTAAACACTGAAGAAACAGACAAATTCCCCTGAATATGGGCCAGCCTTAGAGACTCAGCCTCTGAGAATGTCATTTCAAGAAGGCTACTTGACTTCCAAGGTCATGAATAAAGGGAAATCTGGTTTCAGTTGATTTTCTAACCTCTTGGGAAGTTGGCCACCATCCTGTAGACAGTCTAAGCAAGCTCCTAGGATGCAGATTACAGCAGAGGAGGAAGCAGAAGTGACTCAGAAGGACCAACAGGAAGTGGTCAGCAGCAGAACATGCAGCTCTACAAATTCCAATCAATGCAACAACTACAAATAAAAAAAATGTACAACACGGGGAGAGTCAAAATCAAATATTCCCCCATATTTTGTGAAAATAGTGCTCAAAGTAAGTCTTGTTTTTTCTTTCTTCTTTTCTTCAAAGCATCATATTCAAAGAATCATACTAATAAAAACTTTTAAATAAAAAACATTTTTTACAAAATCATAATAAAGATCATAAATTTTCAAGGGAAAAGTATCCATATATTGAAAATTCCAACCAACATATACAGCAATACTGATAGCCCATATTTCCCAGCTACTCCCTCCTTCATGAATTGTGAATCATGTTGTCCATGATTGTGGTTTGAATAAGAATTACCCCCATAAGCTCATACATTTGAATGTCTAAGGAGTGACACTATTTGAAAGGATTGGCAGAGATGTGGCACTAGAGATGGACTTTGAGGTTTCACTTGTCTCTCTCTTCCCAATGCCTGTAGACACAGATGTAGAACTCTCAACCACCTCTCTAGCACCATGTCTGTCTTAGTTCTGCTGTGCTTCTCACCATGATGATACTGGACTAATTCTCTGAAACTGTAAACAAGCCCTAATTAAGTACTTTCTTTTTCTTTTATGAGAGTTGTTTGTTGTGGTCATAGAATACTAAGACACACAATATGTTGATTTTTCCTGGTTTTAAAAATTTTATGAAGTAAGTCATTTAGCGTGAGTCCTTTCCTGTCTTGTTTTGCTTGTCACTATTTGGGACAATTGTTATTTCATACTATATAGTTAATGCCTATTCTGGTGTGTGTGTGTGTGTGTGTGTGTGTGTGTGTGTGTGTGTGTGTGTGCTGCATTTATTGAATATCAGTTTTTCCATGTCACAAACAATACAGGCTTTTGAACAACTAGTTAGCCACTTGCCTAGAAAACAAAACAGTTGAGGTTTTCCTATGAACAAAATAATAATAAAAATATATGGAATTGAGGTGTGAAATACAGTAAAACTTGCAGATGCCTCCAAAAAACTGGTGGGTTAGGACATCTAGCATGTGAGGTTAGAGTAGTGAGACCTGAGTATCGAAAAGCAGGCAAGGTCTAGATTCTGAGAATCTTCTGCAAAGTATGAGGGTGGTCTTCAGAGATGATTGTAGATAAAAGACTAGCTGGACTTGATAGGGATTTTAACCAAATGATAATGGTTGAAGGTGGATTAGAATAGGACTCAGAAGCTGGGATGGCTATCTAGTGCATTTCCTCCATTGTTCCACATATGGCATTCACAATGCTGCAGCGTTTAAATGCTGGCATACTCCTAATCTTTAGAAGCATTGTCAAAAGAGCACTGTTTGCCCTTAGCTTTTGAAAAGCTCAGATTCTGAGCTGCCTGCTTTCTCTTGTACCTAGTGGAGCCTCAAGGCACAGATGTGGAATTTTCAATACACTCTTGTTTCATTTTAGTGAACTCTGGCTTCCTTGTGTATATTTTTATTAACCTATAAAAATTCTTTTCTTTGTGAAAACTGTGCTCAGATCAGACTGATGTTTTCAATTTTCATGAATAGCTTACATAAACAGAAAATTAACATGATCAATGTACAATAAAGTCGGTTTACAATCATCCATGTATTTCTATTTTTCTTTCTTTTGTTTTCTTTTTTATTTGTGGAGATTTATACATGTATGTAATGAATATGAGACATTTATTTTCACCCCATCTTTCTTCTAATCACCCTCTCTCCTAATAAAACTCCTCTTCCCACAACCCCTCCTACTTTCATATCTTCTTTTGTTATTTTAGTGGGATTATAAGTTTTTCTTTTACATCTCAGGGTAATGTGATACACAATTGAAGGTTAGGTAGAGCTGCTTACATAGTGTGGGGGAAGATATTTCCTGGAGCATGAGCAACTTATTAATGCTGTACCACTGAAGGCAATCACACAAACACACACACACACACACACACACACACACACACACACACACACACACACACACGCTTACACATACCAGGGGTGAAGGGGATGGATGGAGGGCAGTGAAGTACTTTTTGATAGTTAAAACAGAATGCTGGTAAATCCTAACCCATCCACCATAAAAGGGGGTTATTTCCCTTTTTAGAGACAGCAAGATCACAGTGGGGAGAGCAAATTGAGCAAAAAGTTTTCAAAGTCACATGGAGGAAGTGCTTCCTGTGATACTTTGCTATAGTCAGCAGGGAGACAGCCTTCCTGCTGCGTCTATTACATTTATTTTTACTTGGTTGGAAAGTAACACTAATATAAAAATTTACTTATCAGTATTTATAAGTAGGATATCAGCATCATACTTCAAGCCTTTATGTGCTAAGTTGAAGGAAGTATTAAGTGGGATGTGACTGAAGAATGAACACAAACCATGACCCTGAGTGACGGAGTGATAGAAGAGAGGAGAGGTGGAGGGGCGGTTATAAAGTAGCACCAGCTGATCTACACACAGAGAACATCCTTCCAAATGAAGAAAGTGCTATTTGTAGGAACAAAACCAGTTAGTGAAATGTTGCAGTTGATGCAAAACATGAAATTCCCAATAAGCTGTAAGGAGGTAGAAAGTTCAGCACAGTCAATTCAGGCAACAGAGACCAATTAGCTTTTGGTGTACAGACTGCACATAAGTGAAGCATGACTTTGGGCCCCACCACACACATACACATATGTGGTACTGGGTCTTATTCTAGAAAAGAACTCTACTGCTGGGCTATATCCCCGGTCCTTATAAAAATTTATATTTTTGAGATACTTTATAGACTAGGTAAGCCTTTACTCATGAATCCTTCTGAGTCCTAGTTTGAAGAGTATGTACTGCCACACTGGGATCTTCTCTTTTAAAGACCTTGTGATTGTACTGGGTCCACCTGACTATTTCACTTTGCTCTCCTTAAATGAGTAATTTAATCAAATCTACATAGTCATTTTGCCATAAAAATGACATTTGCATAGGTGCTGGGTACTAGACACAGAAATTTTGGAGAAGTTATTTAACCCTTGCCCTGAAGCATCAACCCTAATGCCCAGGAAGATGCTAAAAATAAATATGCAGCAGGCTTTCTTGTTTATAGTGGCTGCATTTGTTGTTACTCTGTTTCTAATGTATAAGGTAACACTAGAAATTATCAACAGAGAAGAGCATACTGGATCCTAAAACATACACTTACACTGACCTGCAGTTCCTGACCACAGCAAATGCAAATTTCCCTGTGACATGGGAGCTCTGAAACTGGAGTCAGAAAAGAACCCCAGTAAGTGGAAACCAAACTATACCGAAGCTTTAGGGAACAGGATCTGCAGTGTGTAGCACCAGACGGAATCAGATCGTGTTAACAAGTCTACCAGGCACTTAATTTCACTTCTTCTTTCAATGTTGGTTTCATTTACTTTCTTCATCATTTTCAAATGCAAGTTGTTATTTTCGTCTTCTGAATGGAGAAATCGTCTATGTGTCTTCCACTGAGAGGGGGAAGTAGGGATATTTCTCTATGACTTCATAGTCACAACCAAGTCTATTATTCATTTAACAGAACACATTGGAAGATAGCAGTGCTGGGAATACAGAACATAAAATGAGAACTATCAACCCATATTCTCATAAAATGATAGGCCTTATCATTCTTACATGAGGTGTTATATTATCCTCCATTTCCAGGGAATAAAATATCAACAAGGTTATAACATGAGGAGCCAAGAAACAGCAGAACAGGAATTCAAACACAGTCCATAAGAGACTAAGGCACATCTTTATTCAATATCACATACCTTGCTTTGGCTTCAGATACTTGTGTAAAAATCTATCTCAGTCTTTTACCCATTTTCTATCAAATATTAATATTTATTAAAATTTAAAGAGTCTATGTGAGCTTGCACAAATCTACTACAAGTCTCTTTTTCACAAAGTCTCTACAATTCCAAGACTAATGGGTTGCCTTCCAGTCTTCGTGACAGCATGCTTGGCCCACCTTACATTGGGTAATAATTTGAACATTTGCAAGAGAATTTTTGCAATCATAATAATTCTGTGGACACCCAGAGGGAGTACATAAAACAGTAGCCAAGAGGCCAGTCAGAGAATTTGGAAGATCAAATTTGAAATGTGTGTTGAACGGTTTGAATTTGGAAGAGCCTAATCAAATGAAGAGTGAAATGTGGTGGGATTATTCTCTGTATGCAGTTCTGTAAAGGAAGAGCTGTTTTGGCCTGTTTAGAGCACCGTAGAAGTGGGTGGAGGAATCGGAGTAGAGACAGGTAGGAGGGTAGAGTCCATCAGTCTCCAGGCAGCCACCAAAGGAGCAGCATGTAGGAATACAGGTACGAGCCATGGGCCACAGCCACGTGGCCAGGTAGATTAATGGAAATGGGTTAAACTAAGATGAAAGAGCTAGCTAGTAATGTGCCTGAGACATAGGCCAAACAGCATGTAATTAATATAAATGTCTGAGTCATTTCTTTGGGGGGTAAAAGCTGCTGCGGGCATGACTGACCTCTGGCACAAACGGGGCCAGAAATCATTTACAACAGTGAAAAAGTAAGAAAGACTAAGCCTTTTCAGAGACTAGGAGAGAGTTACTTTGCAGGTAGAAAGTGATCAGTATATGATAAATGTAAAATCTTAAAGGTTCTGTGAAAGCTTTCTAATTCTTCAAAAGTATTTTTTACTTCTATGGTGGTACTTAGTGCTTTGCTTCATAAATATTATCAAATGCATGGCAGACAAATGTCTTATTTCTTGGCTAAAGTACTACAACAAAAAGCAATTTAAATAAGAAAGGGCTTAAATTTCAGATTCTAGTTCAAGGATTGATCCAGCATGGTAAAGAAGTCAACATGCAAAAGCAGCTGGTCATGTCTTGCCCCCAGCCAGGAAGCAGAGAGTGATAAATGCATGTTACTGCTCAGCTCCCTTTCTCCTCTGGCATAGCTCAGCATCACAGGCAGGGAATGGTGCCACCCATAGTGCATAAGTCTTCCCATTTCAGTTATATAAACAATATAAGCCCCACAGGCATATTCAGAGGCTCATCTCCTAGGTCCTTCTAAATTCTGTCAAACTTCAATTAACACTAACCATCACAAAGAGCAAGAAATGATGATGGGTTGATTAACTGACTAAACTGCCTCATTTAATTATGAACTCTAAGGACAGGAGTTGAATTTTTTTTCAGCTTATATTTGTCTATCTCTAATCCCATGCCTTTAGGTTCGCAATAAAAATTCTTAAAAATAAATCAGCCCAACTCCTATTTATTGTTTAAGGCTCCATTTGCTATTTCTTTTGCTGATTATGTCCTCACATTTTATGGAGCCTTTCTTATTCACTATCAAGATAAATATAGCATACAGTCACAATTTAGAGAACCCTCTTCTATGTCTCAGCAATACCTTGGGCACAAGTATACTTTCTATAGTCATGTACTGCAGCCATCTCATTTTGGATTCTAAAAACCAATAGCAAAGTATTCAGGAATTTTATTAATCAGTTATTAAACCTGATAATATATAAACATAAAGAAATAATATTTTAAAACTTACCACTTTCCAGTGCTGGAGATATGCTTCATCAGTTAAGAGCAGTTGTTGCTTATGCATAAGCCAAGTCTAATAAGAGCAGTTGGTTACCCCCATAACCATAGTACCAACATTGCACAAATGATATGTCTTACCTGGAAGGCTGGTCTTATAGATCCTAGGATTGATTCAAAGATGGGAAACACAACTGTTATCTTTTTTCTCCGAAAAGCCTGCACAGAACCTTCTGGTATGTGAAATGTAGCTTTCAGAGAGGGAAGATTTCTATGCAGTTCTACCTTGGCCACATTTTACATGAATTTTCATCCATATAACATCTTCCTTTTGCTCCAAGACTCAAGCATCTCTTTACTGTCAATGTCTGAGAAAAAGTTGAGTTCTTTAGCTTAGTCCTAACTCAGTAGGGATACATTTTAGAAGTAATTATATTAAAATCATAATGCTAACAACTATGTGCAATGAGCTTTTGCCATAAGATGAGACAGTATAAAGGGCTGTGAAATGAGCCTTTGCTATGAGACAGCATAAAGGACTTTCCTTGATTGCTTAATCCTCACAAGAACCTGTGAACTTTTTATTCCTTTTGTAGTTGAGGAAACTGAAGGTTCAAGGCTAAGTCGTCTGCTACATATTTAGTCATCAACAAAGCAGGATTTGAAAACAAGTTTTCTTGCATCATAACCTGAGCCCCAAAGGACAATGTTGATGCTTCCATGGCAATTCTCATATATGCTATCATTTTCTCAATAATCTTTCTTTAAGAGGACTCATTACTTTACTTTCATTTTAATGCTTTTAGCTTTATTTGTGAAATAAGAGGTTTGATAACCTGTCCATATATCTCCACGTATGTACTAAAATACAAGGTTAAACTATTTCATCTTTCTTGGCACATTTTTGGAAACCCAGCCCTATCCTATACTTTGCACAATGGTATTTTTGCAAACATCTATTAGAATGCCTTATGCCATAGAAGACAGCTTGGTCTCCATCCAGTAGATTCCTGGTCTTAGACAAATGAATTAGTTGGCTGATATGTGTTCTAAATGGCAGCAGCTCTGATTTGCCAGCATGGAAGATAATGATGTGAGGTTTTGCAGTTAGGCCACTTTCTACTCCAGGTTAATAGGAATCCATAAATCACAGTTTTATGCCTGAGACTAGATAAAAAGATATGTTCTTTCAGTTCCTCTTGGTTGTTGGCTGCAGTTTAGTCTCTGCTACTTATAAAATAGAATTTAGCCTTGCCTGGAATTCATCATCAAATGTTGCCACATAGAATCTTAATCTCAAAACAGTATCCAAAGCACACGTTTTTAATGATTACACTAATGTCTAATGCAGATGCTCTATACAGAATTAAACTAAACTTTGAGAAATAAAAATTCTTAATAAATTACACAAATCTCATCTAGACCAGTTTTTATTCTTACTTCACCTGTAAAAGTTAATCCAGTCATTTTTTTTAATTCCATAGTTTGTTGTTCAATTTGATTAAGCTCTATTCTCTTATCAAAACAAAAGGTGCAGACTGGAATATGATGCCTTTTTAATGGAGAGGAGGTGTTCAGTCATGCACCCCATTCTTCTGTTTAAAGAAGTCAATTTTCTTGCCAGGAAACACATTTATAGTTTGTTCAAAGTATTTAAGATTAGACAATAGGTTGGTCTTTAAATGTGGCTTAGATGAAGAAATGGTTGAGGTCAAAAATTCCAAACAAACATAGATGGTAACAGAGAAAAGTTATGGTGACTACAGGTCAACTTCAGCACTCTGAACATGTCTCCAAATTAAAGCATATGAACAGCATTCTCAGTTTAGAATCCCCAAACTTTAATCACTGAGAAGGCTACAGAAGCTCCATAGAATTTTATCCTATAGTCCCTTCCCTCCAAACACCAGGAACAGGACTCTAGTTAGGCAGCTTCCATATCATGTTGCCTTTCTTTACCTGTTCATTTTGTGAACAACTTAGCAATAAGAATAATGGCATATTTGCCTTTGTAAGACAATTCCTACAATAGTAACTGGCACCTAGTCAATGTTCCGTGAAAATGTTACTGCCTGGATGTACAAAAATAAACTAGGTCTGAGTGTCCTGTTAACTTGAGATTGTGCTGTTAATGGAAGGTCCTATCTAACATTGTGAAACTCAAGAGAAAGAAATTAGTGCAATGATTTTGTTTGATGAAAAAACAAACAAACAAAACCCTGAAACATGGAGAGGTTGTTTTTAACTAGTCACAAGGATGTCATATGAAAACTCAAGACTAAGCTTCCAAACTTGATTTAAAATTAGACTGTAGGGACAACACTGAGGACAACAACTCAGAAGATACAAGAACCCCTTCTTTTTGAAAATTAACTTTTAACTATGATAACTCTCTGATAAGAACATGTCAGCCTTTTTTTTTGGTGTGGTGTCTTTATTCTTTTGAGCAAATGATTGCCACTTCCTGACCCCAACCTGCCCTTACATCCTACCAGTGTCCAGCCACAAACAGTGTCCAGCCACAAACAGTGTCCAGCCACAAACAGGATTTGAATTCACCACAGATGTTGGAACTGAACATAATTCAAGAAAACCATGCCTCTGGCAAAAGTTAAGTAATACCATGACATGTTTGTGGTTTTGTGCAAAACAGAACATTCACTAATGACATCTTAGTAATCAGACTATAAGAAAACTAACAGTGAATTTACTAACTCGCCTGCTTTCTCCTCACAGTCTCACCTCTCTGTGTACTTTTCTGATCATGTGTCTTACTTATTTCAACAAACACTTGTTAGGGGACTTTCTTTTTAGCACTGTAATAAAATGTATACACAAAAACTTCCCTCTATAAAATACTAGGAATGACAGCGAAGAAAAGAAACAAACAATCTTTAAACAAAATAGCTAAACATAAAATAAAATGGGACAAATGGTACCAGAAGAGATAAAGACTTACTTGCAAATTAGAAACCTAACCACAAACATTATATCCTTCTCCAAGACTTCACCTAAAATAGACTTAAATGTAAAATATAAGACCATAAAATCCTTCAAAGATAGCAATGGAGAAAATCTGGATGGCCTGGGGTAGTAATAACATTTAAGAAACAGAACCAGAGATGGAATTAATCAAAGGAATATCTAGAGCAGAGGTTTTCAATCTTTCTAATGCTGTGACCCTTTAATACAGTTTCTTCATATTGTGCTGACCCCCAACCATAAAATTATTCTGTTGCTACTTTTATGAATTGTAATGTTAAATATCTGATATACAGGATGTCTGTAGGGAGCTACGTACAGCCACACCTTAAGATGGCATTGGCCTTGAGCACTCTCCCTGGTAAACAACTCCATATTTGGCTAAGGCCAAGAATCTGGCTTGCTTCCGCGTATCTGAGCCTATCGGTGATGCCCACGTGGCTATCTTGGATTGGAAGTCCTGAGGGTATTTCGCTAAGAGCAGGCTCCCCCGTTCGCGAGAGAATGGTTGTTTGTCTGAGTGAGTGAGTGAGTGAGAGAATGAGCGAGTGAGTGAAAGATAAGAAGATATCTGAAAGGCCCGAATAAAGTGCAGAGAGAAGGATCCGGTGTTGCGTCTTCCTTGCTGGCTGAGGTTGCGCGCAACAGATGTCTGATATGCAATTCACAGGTTGAGAACTGCTGAGATAGAGTGCTTAAATAAGAAACTACTTTGAAAAGACACTTGGAGCTGTGAAGACCAAGCTGGACTAAGGGGAAATATTACAAACCCATGTCAAATTGAGAACTGTTTTGTTTTGTTTTGTTCATCCAAAAAATTCTTGGAACTCAACAAAAAGGAAATAGCTCTAAAAATCAGGACTGATCTGAATCACTTCCCACCCAGGATGATAGACTGATTAAAAGCATGTGAAGAGATCATCTGCATCTTATCTTAATGGCCAATGCAGGTCTCACTGATCACTGAGACACCCTACTCATTATTTAAAACGGCTGACACTATAAACACAAACAGACAGAAACTGGAAAGAATGCAAACCTGTATGCTTCCTTTTCAAAGTTTCTCAATTTCTTACAAAAGTAAACATACTCTAACCTAGGACAGAAAAAAATATTTCTTGGTACTTAATCAAATGAACTGAAAACTCATTAAAAATATAAATAAAAAACTGTAAGCCAAATTTTATAGCAGCTTTGTTTACAATGGCCAAAATCTAGACATAATCAAGATATCTTTCAGTAAATGAACTATAGCAACAATGACCACAAACTATGAAACAATGTGGTCCATTCATCTCTTGCAGATACAGGATGAACAATATTTATCCTCATTCATTCATCAGTAAAATCACTGATTCTCCTAATTTATATTTTAACTTTACCAAATATCTAACTTTGTAAGCTAATTTTTTTTTCTTTTAAAACACAATATATTTTATTTGGACTTAAATGCGCAGAATTTTATTAGGACAACCTTAATTTATCTGTACAACAATTCTCTCCTAAAATGGAGAGTATGTGACTGACATATTCTTTTTTTTTTCTTCCTTCTTTATTTTGTATTTATCAAAAAAAAAACACAGTAAAAAGAATTTAAAATGTGGAAGAGTTAACAATAACTATACAGAGGATAAGAATGATAGGCATGGCTTATCAAGGGAAGAAATACAAATAAGATTGCTACACCTATATTTTCTTTGTGTTCATCTTTCCCTCTGAATTTTTTTT
>PVIH01031218.1:0-11140 GCA_004025045.1 Sigmodon hispidus | reverse complement strand
GGGTTCAGAACTAAAAAGGAAATTCTCAGCAGAATTACAAATGGCTGAAAGGCACTTGAAAAAGTGCTCAACATCTTTAGTCATCAGAGAAATGAAAATCAAAACAACTTTGAGATACCACCTTACACCTGTCAGAATGGCTAAGATTAAAGATACAAATGACAGCCTATACTGGAGAGGTTTTGGAGCAAGGGGAACAAGCCTCCATTGTTGGTGAGAGTGTAAACTTGTTCAGCCACTCTGGAATGCAGTATGGCAGTTTCTCAGAAAACTGGGAATCAATCTCACCAAGGATCCAGCAATACCACTATTGGGCATATACCCAAAGGACTCACATTTGCACTCCAAAGGTATTAGCTCAACTATGTTTATAGTAGCACTGTTGGTAATATAAAGAACCTGGAAACAACCTAGATGCCCCTCAACTGAAGAATGGATTAACAAACTGTAGTACATCTACATAATGGAGTACTACTGAGCAGTTAAAAAAAAAAAAAAAGACATCCTAAAATTGGTGGAGAACATCCTCCTGATTGAGGTATCACAAACCCAGAATGATAAGCACGGGATGTACTTACTGATTAGTGGAATTTAGACAAAAAACAAAACAAAAACAAAAACAAAGCAAAGAATACTTAAGATGCAAAACACAACTCCTGAAAAGCTTGGGATCAGAAGGAACTTAAGAGATACATCCAGGGATTCCCCTAGGAAGAGAAAATAGAGAAGAGCTAACTGAGAGCATAAGGAGTTGCAACCAAGAAGAGGTGGAAACAAATCATAAGAGAAGGGGAGGATTGAGTGAGAGGAGCAATAAAGAGGGATAAAAGGAAGAGATGTAGATCTTAATAAAGGAAGCCAACGTGGGGTTGGATAAAGACCAGGTGCTAGGGTCACCTACAATACTCACAGAATGTTCCTGCCTAGGTCTCCATCCAGTAGTGAAGGTGTTGCCTAGACAAGACTTCCTCTATAATCAAATGAATAGATACTTCAAGTGCCATCACAGAACTTACATCCAACAATGAATAGAGGTAGAGGCAGGGAAAATGGCTGAGTACTGGGCTGAGCTCCTGGTGCAGCTGAGAGATGGGGAGAAGAGTCTATATGAGCAAAGGGACAGGGCTTATGAGGAAAACTCCCACAGTGGTGGCTGGCTGGTGCTCTGGGAAGCTCACTGAATTAAGAACAGCCACTGGGGAACCTTCAAGAAAAGGAACGAGGCCCTCCAAGGATAGGCAGCTGTCCACTGACATGGGCAGTATGTGGAGCCTTGAGGGGGGGAGATCAGATGGTGTTTCTATGTGTGGACTGGTACTTTGGAGCCCATTTTCTCCAGAGGAACACCTAACCCAGTCTTGTTAGGATGAGGAAATTGGACCTGCCTGGAGTGGATGCTGAGTGGATCTACCTTGGGACTTAGTGCTCTTTTCAGGGAGGGGATGGGGGGATGGGGAGGAGGGATGCTGTAGGCCTGCAGGGAGGGATTGGGAGGGGGAAGAGAGAGAGCAAAGGTATACATGGAAAAAAAGGACTTTATTTTATAATAATAATAATAATAATAATAATAATAATAATAAAGATCCTCACCATTGAGACAGAAGTGTAGAGCCAGACTCTCTGTGTCTTCAGATTTACAGGGTTGATTTGCATACTTAGGTACTAGCCTCTGGTTAGATTGAAGAATAGCGGATTTATCGACCTGCTCTGGGTCCCCCTTTCCAACAGTCTCACTGAGGACAATAAAAGTTTTATATTCTATCCCACTCAGGTGCCTTCATGTCCTGTTTGGAAAATTTATCTGCCTACTTCACTATCTTGAAGATGCCTTCTATTTTTTTCCTAAAACAATTGTCCTTCTTGTCATGTTTAGATATGCAATCCACCTAGTACAAATGAGGAGAAATGAAAGTAACTAGAATTATTTCCCATATTGAGATCCATATTGAGTCCAGCATAAGTTCCAGAAAAGACTGCCCCTTTCCCAACTAAATGGTAGTGTCACCTCCTCATGAGCTAAAAGACTGTGTGTTTGTGGTTCTGTCATGGATTCTCTGTTCTATTGGTAACCATTCACTAACTTCACACTGCCAGTTACTACAAGTATCTGTGCAGCTGATGTAGGTTGTTCTGCTCTCTTTTGTTTCCAGGAAGGATGCTCTGACTACTTTTAAACACTGGTTTAGAAAAGTACTCACAAAGGTTTTTGTCTTCACATTCTGTAGTATTACTGGGAAGTAGAGTCATGCAGTTATGACTGGGCTCTGGGACCATTCTTATCTCTCTTATGGTGGGCTGGCTCCTCATGAAGTAAAACATTCCTGCCACAGGCTCAAAAGCAAGAGAATCAACCAGGAATGAAGCCTAACCTTTCTTTCCTAATGGCTCACTTACCCCAGGTATTTCGTTACACAAATAGACATTTGAGTGCAGTATTAAGGTTACATTTCCATATAAATATTAGGAACGGCCTTTTAAGTTTCTTTCTATACACAAATAAATACTGTTGTGCATTTTCAAAAGAACTAAACTTATTTTATAGATCAGTGTGAAGAGAATTCATCCTTTACAGTACTTTACAGTACTGTATCTCCCAACTTAACACTACATCCATTTTCTGGGTTTAAATATTTTTTTCATCTTGTCATTTTGGTCTAGTGACCTTGTATAGTGCTTGTATTGAGTCACCCTTGTAGTAGTGGCCTGCTAATTTTACTCTCAGTGGCTTATTCCTAGATGATTAGAGTTTTCTTCATATTTATTATATCACTTGGAGATACTTAGAATTTTATATTTCTTTCACTTCTTATACCTGCATCTTTTAAAACACCAAGTACAGTATTGAAATAATAATTAATACGCTTGTCTAGATTCTGTGACTGGAAAACCTTCAGTAATTTATTTTTAAAGATTGGCTCGTTGATAAAGTGTTATAGATGCTATTGTCAGTCTTAGCTGACTTCCTTTTGTTCCAAATTTGGAAAACATGAATTAATGTTGAATTATATAATTCATGTTCCATTTGCTTTTTATTTTGTTATGTTCATTTTTAAAAGGATACTGTAATTCTAGGGTTGGATGTAGAACTTTTTGCATGCCAGAAAAGCACTATGCTCCTGAGTTCTCTCTCTATCCCTCAATGTCTAGAGTGATTTTTTTTAAGCACTTGCATCCCTGAAGTCGGCCTACTTACTTCGGAAGTACAAATTTTTTCCTATACCCCATTGTCTCCAACATGCAAATGTCTGTTTATAATTCAATTAACATTCATAGACCTATAGAAAAAGTAATGGTTTAACTTTTTATGGTTATACTACCCTCATAAAATAGCTTAGGCTAACTTTTCTTTGACTAGAAGATGCCTGAATAAGATATTTTGAAATTATTTTTTCTGGCTATGTGGGAGCCACCTAGGATAGTTCAATGGCTTAGTTTTTCTATCTGAAACACTTTCATGATGGATTTGATCTACTCAGTATTGTTCAATAGTTATTGGACTTCAAGAAATTTTCCTTTCCTTTGTCAGTTCTAAAAAGTATTTTCTGGAGATTTTGTATATTTCTCTAAAACTTCAAGTCTATTAAGTATATTCAGAAGATTTTTCATTTTTTCTTTTTGTGAATGTGAACATGTATCTCCTCTCTTATTAGTAATAATAGATATCCTTTTAGTATTTAGGATTAACAACTTCAGTATTTCTAAAAATCCAACTCTGCAGGATAGGGTTGTGGTCCCTATCTGAAATCTCGCCCTTGGGAGGTAGAGCCTCCTACGCTCAAGGACTTCCCGCAAAAACAAAAAGGGGGAATAGCAGAGAATTGCATCCCCAAACAAAGGCTCTCTTTTGCTTTATTCACTATAAATTTTCTAAATTTAAATGATAAAAATGAAACCGTTGGCGAACGTCATATGACGTCAGAACCCAACAATCAAGACAAGGTTTTGTGGAAGGATATACTTTCTAATCAATGGCGAGGCCCGGATCGCGTTATCATTCGATCCAGGGGATCTTTATGTGTTTCTCCACAGAATCAGGAGCCAGTCTGGGTGCCATCAAGATTGACAAGACGCGTTGAGGACAATTCTAAGGATGATGCTGATATGGATACTCCTGACCGTCTTCCCCCTGATTCAGGCGGAAAGTGGGAATTGGTCTATGGAGGCCAAAAAGATGATCCTCAAGCAAAAGTTCCAGATCGCACGTTTGAATGCTACAAGATTGGAGCCTGTTACACTTGGGGACTTTACTTCTTGGCTCACTTCTGCCCTTTCCTTTTTCAAGGAGTGGGTGGGAGTGGGAATCTTTGCAGTTTGCTGTTTATTTGGGATTGTTTTTTGCCTCTGGCTGGTTTGCTGTAAACGCATCAGAGCTGTTGATGCAGGGCACTCCCCCACAGCCTGGCTCTCAGCCCTTAGTGACTTATAATGATTGCCCTTGCACAAAGAGGCTTTAGTTGCCATTGCACCTCTATAGAGAATCATTCTCCTCTGAGACGGCCTTTGCACCCTGCCGCCCTCACTGGCCTTGCACGCAGGAAGGCGTCTTGGGGATCCTGGCAACAGGAAACAGCCTTTGAGCGGTGGGCTCATCATGAGGTGAACACCTGTATGGGCTCTATCCTGTCTGTGCCATTAGAAAAACAAAAGGGGGGAGATGTAGGGCGCGGTTGGCCCTTGCACAACTTGCTGGAACATTCTATTGCACCTTCGCTGCTTATGCTAATTAGGTGTTGAATAGTGACCTATCCGATGTGCTTATGCTAATTAGGCAACAAGTAGTGACCTATCCGATGTGATCCATGAATATGCTAATGAGGTATTACTTTGAACTAATCACCAGCTATATGCTAATGAGGCATTATGTTGGGCACCAATCACGCGCCCGGCTCCCCTATATAAGCAGGCTGCATTTCAGGCTCGGGGTCTTCTTTCCACCATTCTCAACTGAGCTATACTCCAATAAAGTGTGATCCGAGAAGAATCGTGCGTGTGGTGACTCGTCATTCTGCAGAACAGAAAGCGGCTCGCCACAAATAAGAAAGAAAATATATTCTTTTTATCTCACTAATATTCTACATACTTTCAAGTGTGTGTAGAAATGGGCACATCATTCAGAATGTAGTATGATAATTAATGTTTTGAAATAACTGTTTTTGAAACTTTTCCCATAGGAATATTCTCACATTTTGTAAAAACATAAAAATACTTACTGCAGAATTGTTGTTGTTCACCCTGCAAAGGGCAATAATAGAGAAAAGTTTATCAGTTAGCAAATGGTTAGGACAGAGGCAGACATTCTGGAATGGCCTCAAGGGGTATGTTCTTTTTTTCTATACAGCAACAAAATAAAGAAGGATAGGAAAAAATAATGAAAGATATTGAAGATATGGAAAAACACTTAGGGTAGCTAACAGAATAGATAATTATTAACAATTACATATTATCATACTACAGTCTAAAGAGAAAGTGTGCCAAAAAATTGTGCTCCAGGTTTGATAGTGTTTACCTTTGGTAACAGTATTTACATTTCATGACATAATTCCACAATCTTTGAAGTTTATATCACTGCACTGTAGTTGTAGTGTGCAAAAATTTTATGGCATAAAAATGGCAACAAAGATAGATTCTTCTAGATCATTCTGGATTATTTATTCTTGTATTTCAATTACCCCTGAGCTCTTCTTTCTCATTTACTATCTTGTCTCAGGGTACATATGTATTCTTGTTTGACTGTGAAGCAGAGATGAGAATAATTCCTTTTGTCCTTGATCTTTGAAGACAATTATATCACACCTCTTTCAATCTTTCCTTTTCAATAGTTACTATTTCATTAATTCAAAGAAAAATGGTAAAATAACATTTTAGATAACCATGAAACTCAACTAATTAATGTGGTTTAGACATTATATCATCCTTTACTCCCAGGTATGAAGTAGAATAGAAAATGCCTTTAGTTTTAAAGCAACTTTTCTCATTAATTTTGATCTTTTGAGCAATATTGGCTCAAATTTAGCTTTAAGTGGAGACTGGGCATAAAAATCTCTTCCCCTTAACTTTTATAGCACAGGTACTCTAAAATATATTGAGATGTATATTTTATATCAATATAAAATTACAGTGTAAAAAAAAGGAATTTGGGACTAACTATATATTGTAGAAGATTTCCACGGCGGCTTTTTCCCCCCAAAGAAATGAATCAGATACTTATATTAATTTCATACTGTTTGGCCTATGTCTCAAGCACATTACTAGCTAGCTCTTTCATCTTAATTCAACCCATTTATAGTACTCTGTATGCCACGTGGCCCAGCCCGTGGCTCACCTGGATTCCTTACATGATTCTTCCTCAGGGGTTGGATGAAGACTAACTCTGCCCTCCTTCTGCCTATCTCTCCTCTGATACTCCACCTACTTCTGTGGTGCTCCACATAGGCCAAACCAGTTACTTTATTTACATCATACAGAGAACATTTCTACCACAGCCATATGGTTAAATTGATGGGATAATTTTATCTAGTCTAAATGAATCTCTGAGTTTTACTCCCCAGAACTACATAACCTGGGTATGATAGCACACACCTCTAATCTCAGTACTTGGGAGTAGAGACTAGTAGACCAAAAATCCCAGCACCATTCAGAGTTGTACAGTATGATCATGAAAGCCTGTATCAGAATGAATGAGTGAATGAACAAATAAAGAAAATGAATTTATAAATCATGATTATTATTTTGATGGTCAGTTTTGATAATCAACCCCACTGGATTGAGAAATGCCTATGATCTGGATGAAGGGAACCTGTGTATATGTGTATAGAGAGAAATCTTAAACAGTATGATCATGAAAGCCTGTATCAGAATGAATGAGTGAATGAACAAATAAAGAAAATAAATTTATAAGTCATGATTATTATTTTGATGGTCAGTTTTGATAATCAACCCCACTGGATTGAGAAATGCCTATGATCTGGGTGAAGGGAACCTGTGTATATGTGTATAGAGAGAAATCTTAAAGGACATTTCCAAAAAGAATTGACTGAGGCAGTGAAAGCCATTCAAATGTGGTGGCATCATTCCATTCGCAGGAGGCTCCTAGTTTATACCTCTCAGTCTCCAAGTGTCCTATGCTGAAATCTAGCTGAGACTGCCGCTAAGGACAAGTGGTTTTGTTAAGAAACTGTGCTAGAAAAATATCCAGAAAGCAGAGATCTACAAGCTATACTCCTTCATTAAAAGAGGGTGGAGTAAAGGCACTAGACATAATAAAAACAAAGGAGAAAGCCAGGCTGCCTAGCCACTCTGTTGCTCTGTTTCCTGGTCACTGTAAGTTGAACTATTCTGCCCTACCTGACCCGACTGCTAACACACAGATACATCTGAAGTGGCACACCACTATCATTCTCTTACTCCTTGAGTTATCTTTCTTGATTATTTTGCCTCAGAAATGAAAAGTTTGACTATAACACCATGAATCCCCACATACAGATAGAACATTAGAAAGTTTTATGTGTCCATCTCCTAAAGATACTGTTCTAGTTACCCTGTTTGGGTGAAATTAGCATAGTTTAGTACCTTCCCAGTGTGCCAAGAAACCTTCCTGCATTCAAAACACACCCTGTATTTTTCTCATATATTTTTGTCTGCATAGGAAGACTCTGGTCACCTTTGTTTGGGAATAACTGCTGCTAGGCTCCATTTAAATATGTATGAGGGCAGAAATTTAAACTGTATTCTGTTGGGAAAAAAGCACTCTCACTTGCTTGATTTTTCCCATGGGCTTTATGAATCACTTTTCTCCCCTTGTTTTCTATTCTAATTTGTAGAAATACAAATTTCATTAATATTTAAATCTAAATATGAAAAGAAGCAAAATTTTAACCACAAAGCTTTTGATGTCAGGTACTTCTTTTCAGATCTGTGCTTGTTGGTCCCTTTGTCAACATTGTTCCTTGACAAACCCATCAGTCCTGACTAGAAATCTCCAGCATCAGCTCACATAGACTCCTGGGGGATGGTGCTGCACAAACAGATGTGAACAACAGAGGTGGAGACCAATACTTGGAATGAGAGATTTGTAAGAGGTAGGTTCAAATGTAAAGAACACAACTATGCATGCATTAGCCACATTCTGAGCTCTGTCATTAGGCACTTTTATCATCTCATGCACATCATAGAATGAATTTTGCATGAATTCACACAAGCATGATGTCTGCCACTAGGGATGTCATCTCCTAGGACCATATTATAACCATAATTTGTCTTTGATTGGCATGTTAGGACTTAGTGCATGGCTTAGATGCCAAGGATCTTTTAGAAACCAAGAGAAGATGTTACCATGGTACCCACAGGGGAGGCAACAAGGATCTATTTCCCAAGAAAAGAAGATGGTGGAACAGGAAGAAGAGAAGAGACTTAGGCAAGAAAGTTCAATAAAGATGAGTAAGTTCAAAACTGGGCATGGCGAAAATTATTTGTAATTCCAGAACTTAGAAGAAGTAGGCAGGAAGATTGAGAATTTGAAGTCAGCCAGAGCTACATAGCAAGTTCAAGGCCAAGACCCTGTAAGACCCTAGTAAACCCTCAAAAAAGCAAATATACCCAGTGGTGGTGGTACAAGGCCTTAATCTCAACATTCCAGAGGCAGTGGATCTGTGTGAGTTCCAAGACAGCCTGGTCTATAGAGCAAGTTCCAGAATAGCCAAAGCACTTATACAGAGAAACCCTATCTCAAAAATAAAATAAATTAAAAAGGCAAATTTGAATGACTTATTTTATAAATTATATTTTAAGATACAATTCAATGTTTAAATACAATTGAAAATTATAAATATCTTTCTATGCTCTTTTCCACTAGACATCACTGCTCATTATGCAAGATAAAGCAAAAGGAATGAACAGAAGACAATTTTCCTGGGTGCTTTAGCGGGGAAACTGGCTGTCAAGCAATTCTAATGTGCCTTTTATTAAAAACTAAAGTATACAACTATAGAATGTTACATGAACACAAAACAAGCAGACCAACCCTTAATTTCATCATTAAAGAGTGTATCTCTGGGAGAATACCCTTTCAAATATTATTGGGAGCACAATTAAGCCTTAGCTAGTTTAGAAAAGGAAAGAACAGATATTCTAGGAAGAAAATGTTCTAGTCATTCCCATAAGAATGTACAGTTTCATAGAGGTGTGGGCATCCCATTGGGCTTGATAATATTGTACCTCAGAGTGTCTTCCTTGACAAATAGTGAGCTCAGGAAAGATCTCTGTGTCCTTCATATGTTGTGCCTACAACACCTGGCAGTGCCCACAAATAATAGGCCTCAATATGTAGCTTTAGTGACTATACAAACTGTTTTTCTTCACTCTAATGGATGTGAGAATGTTAACTATTTCTGCAGTATTAGATATTAATTTTAGTTATATGTCTATTAGTAGACAATAAGGCTTGAGCTTTGTTCTTCTGACTAAAATTGTTGAGTGTCCCAAAGGCGTGGTTAATGATAAAAGCACATTAGTTAGTATAATTTTATACCCATTTATCACATTTCCATCACAAATTAGACCTCCAATACAGTATCTATGAATAAAATATGTTAATTTTAATTAATTAACATTTTAAAGTATTATACACTTTCAGAAAAACTTTGAAACATGAAAATATAGAACAATGCAAAATCCATTTTAAAAATGGGCATTCATCTCCCTGATCATTGTCTTAACAATTTTTAAAATTTAGTCTTACAGATTCATATAAAGCAATCTATGAGTAAATGATATAAACTCAAACATACTAATATACACAAACACACAGACTTATAAACAAACAGAGAAACATACACACACAGAGACACACAGGCATATATCCACAAAGAAGCCCACACGTACACACTTGAAGTAAGTTGGGATTTTTTGGGTTACAGAACTAAACTTTTCTGAGGAAAATTTATCATTAGAAACAAAGCAAAACAACAAGAAAACCCAAAAATTTACATTTATCAGAAACAATAGATTGTCTTACTAATAATCCTTTAGACGATTTGACTTTGTTCTCTTTTCTTACAGCAAAAGAGAGAAATGCAGTGTATTATATGATTCACTGGTCCACATGGAAACCTCCAGATGATGCTTTATTGTTCAAGTATAGTTTTCTCATCAGCTTAAAAGAGATAGGAGAGAGAGAGAAAGAGAGAGGGGGGGAAGGGCAAGAAGAAGAAGAAGAAAGGAGGGAAGAGTGGGGGGAGGGGAGCGGAAGATCTGATCTGATCTGTGCCTAGTTTTGTTTCCTGTTGTGATAAATTACCCCGAGAAAAACAATTTGAAATGTATTATTTCCTCCCAAATCCAGGTTTCAATTCATCCTTATGGAGAAGTCAAAGCAGTAGGAGCCAGAAGCATCAGCTAGTCATATTATTACATTATATCAGTATTCAGGAGCCGACGGCAAGAAATTAATGCTTCTTTCAGTGATCAGCTCCTCTGTCCTTTTGAAATCAGCACAAGACCTATCTATTGAAGCAGTCCTGCTCATTCAAGATGGATGTTTTTTTATTTTATTTTATTTTTATAGAATAAAGTCTCCTTTTTTATCCATGTATCCCCTCGTTCAAATTCTCTCTCCAAATCCATCCATTTGCCTGCAAATTTTAGGATATCATTTTTTCTTACTGCTGAGTAGTACTCCATTGTGTAGGTGTACCACAGCTTGTTAATCCATTCTTCAGTTGAGGGGCATCTAAGTTGTTCCCAGGTTCTTGCTATTATGAATAATGCTGCTATGAACATAGTTGAGCTAATGCCTTTGAAGTGCGAATGTGCGTCTTTAGGGTATAGGCCCAGAAGTGGTATTGCTGGATCCTTGGTGAGATTGATTCCCAGTTTTCTGAGAAACTGCCATATTGCATTCCAGAGTGGCTGAACAAGTTTACACTCTCACCAACAATGGAGGCTTGTTCCCCTTGCTCCAAAACCTCTCCAGTATAGGCTGTCATTTGTATCTTTAATCTTAGCCATTCTGACAGGTGTAAGGTGGTATCTCAAAGTTGTTTTGATTTTCATTTCTCTGATGACTAAAGATGTTGAGCACTTTTTCAAGTGCCTTTCAGCCATTTGTAATTCTGCTGAGAATTTCCTTTTTAGTTCTGAACCC
>PVIH01031217.1:0-11145 GCA_004025045.1 Sigmodon hispidus | reverse complement strand
TCTGTTCAGCTCTGATATGTCCTTTGCCACTCGCAGATGAAATGCAGAGACTGTGGGGCCTTTGGCCACACCTGGCGGAGCAAGACTTGCCCCATCAAGTTTGGCTCCAGGCTCCTAGAGTCACAGCCTCTGGGAGGCAGCAGGATGGGCAAAGAGAACCAGGATCCTCGCAGGACCCAGAATCTCCAGACACCAGCGACCTAAAGCCAGCCCGAGAGAGACAAGAAACTAAGGCAGCATCCTGTCTTCCAAGGGGACAGATGGTTCTCCAAGGGCACCTTCTGGGCCCCAGGCAAGAAATCTTCCCCAGGCACCACACTGCTTGGGCAAAATCCCCACAAAAAGCCAAGGGTGTCGTCCAGGAGAACAGGTGACCAAGGCCCTGCAGAAAATTATACAGTAAAGACTCAGCCCCAATTCCTTGCAAGGGGACTCAGAACAGAAGAGAAAACTTTAACGCCCAGCAAGGATGAAGCCCAGATGCCCAGCTTGGACAAGGCACAGCTCCTAAGCAGAGCTGCTCTGGTCTCTCAAAGACCATGTACTCAGGGCCAAGAACATTCCTCTGTCCAGGGTGCAGTCCAAACTCTCCGGATGATCTTCACCAGACATTCTGGGGATAGGTGGACTTGCAGGTTCCTGGGGGAGGCCCCTGGACTTCCAGAGAACACTGGAACACCTCCTTCAGAGACCCCTGCCAGCCAGAAGAAAGGGGTGGGCACAGGCTCTCAGGTCTCATGGAGTGTCCTCTATGAGGACCTTCTAGTCTCCTCTTCGGAGGACAGTGATGGAGAGCGAGCTACCACCTGAAGCTCAGAATTTCCCCATACCTCTGGATTTCTGGACTGCTAAAGGATGGACTTTCCCAATGGAATAGGATCCAGGAAAACCAGTGCCTTCTTCTGCAGAATGACCTACAAAGATGACTGTGACCTGCCAGCTTCACCTCTGAAGGCAGCAACACTGAAATCCCATCTGAGACTTGGATTCACATCTCTAGGACAGCAGCTTCACTTCAGTGTCCACTGTGAACTCTGAACACCCAAGTGTATCACCCTCCCAGAAGCTCTCAGAGAGAGTGGTCACCTGCCCCCAGCCTTGTCATTAGCATTGACTTCTGCTAGGTTCTTTCTGTAAAATCAAACTTGGGAAACAGCCTTTAGGTCTCACATTGTCTAACCTTGTCAACTGTCAGCCATAAAATTGTCCTAAAATCATGTCTATCAGGTGTTTTCTTGTGTTGGGGACATGAGGTTGTCACTCAACTTCCCTTTCAATTGTGAACCAAAGACACAAGGTCTGCTCAACATGCCTCATCCTGTGTTTCAGAAAGACACTGGGCAAAGAAACACCCACTTTAACATCTTAAGACCTTTGAGAGATAAGACAATCTCTAGGACTCACCTTCCAAAGTATAGCTGTGTCCCTGAAGTCTATGCACACACTGACATCCAAAGATCTAGGTACATCTACCATGAGATAAGAATTCTAGACACTTAGGAAGAGCTTTCATACGTGTTCTACTCTGATAGATACCCTAAATTGGATCTTGTTTCTCTGAAACCAGACAATGTCCAGCAACAGAAAGTAACAGTATGGCTTCTTCATTCTCTCTCTGTCTCTCATTCTCTCTGTGTGTGGGTCATTCTGTCTTTTAGCTATGTGTCTGCCTTTTTTTTCACTCTCATGATTTTCCCCTTTTTCTCTATCATTATCTCACTCACATGCCCAAAAACACAACACACAGAAACACACACACACACACACACACACACACAAACATGATCACAGTCACACACGGGAGAGTTAGAGAGAGAGAGAGAAGCTTCATTTCAAGGTAGCTTGGTTTTCAGAGAAAGCCTAGGGAATTGCCTCATTTTCAGAGCTCCAATGCTTAATTAGTGGCTTTCTAAACAAGCTTTCCTTCAATGTCCAGATCATTTTTCTGCCTCTAGAGCAGAACTTCCAATATGTTTCCATATATGACAGCGGCACATTAGAAACCCTCTCACAGATGCCTCACCCTGTCTTTGGCATTACAGGTGTTGAGGTTCCCACTCACTGATGTGTCTGAGGGCTTCTGTATTTCTGAAACCCATGTGCTTGAGACATTGTCTCATGCTGACTGAAAGCTCAACTGCTTGGAATTTCTTGCTGGAGGCCAGGCTTTAGAGATTTTCTTCTCATGTGCCTACAAGGCTGGCTGAAGGCTATGCACTTTTGATTTGTGCTTCATTCCCCTATTCATTTACTCATGGAAGAAACACCTACTGATTTTTCTTGTTATGGTTTTAAGTTCTCTGGGTTTATCTGTATGGGACCGTGTGCCTGTTTTCCCTCTGGCTGTGACTCCCCTGTATGTGTCAAGGACTGATAGCTGGACATAAGCTTGATGGACAAGCTCTTGCTCCCTCTAAATCAACCATATGAGAACTATTTTGATCCTAGGATTTGGAACCAGGCTGTCAGGATAGATCATTGCCTTCAGGCATTGTGTATACACCTTCACCAAGCACTGGTAGAGTCCAAGCTCAAGGTCAGTATTTTCCACAAGACAACTCATCCCAGAAACAGACAGAAAAGCAGCCTTTGCCTAGATTGCCTATCTAAACCTCCATCTTATATCTCTTTGCCTAGGATGGAGGCAAGAGGTAGGATTTTACTGAAGGCATCCTGTCAGAGAGCAACACAAAATGAAATCCAGGCCTCGCTGGCATCCTGATTCACACTCAGTTCCATGATAACCACTGATCTCTTCCTTCTTAATTGGCACTTCTTCTAAACACCTGTGATTGCCTGACATCATTTCCCACTGGCTCTCATTGCTTCCCAATCTTATGTTGTTGCTCTCCTATTCTCTAACTCCTGACCACTTCATTTTCTGAAAGTTTCCAACTCTAATCACCAGGATCTGCTCATCCAGAAACTCTCAAATTCCAAAGAGACTTACTATTAGAGAAGCTGTGGGGCTACAAGATCAGCCTTCCTTTTTATCTAGTGCTTTGATCTAATCAACCCAGGTCGCTTAGCTATCGTTAGTGAAGGGCAGGGTACCTTTTTCTCCATGCACCCCTCTCATTTGCCTCCTCTATATCTGGATAGTGTTCCTGCTCAGCCTTTCTTCCTTCAAGTATTCTCAGACCTGTGATGCCCCTTCCACTCTCTCTTGCCTAACTAATGACCAAGGAGCAGTTTCCTCAGCCAATAATAACACTGCCCTCTCATATCTCCCTCAGCCTCTTACATTCTCACTATTTCTTACTGGCTCATGGTAGGAGCAGTAGGAGTCTCTGGGGAATTAGTGAGTGTTTGGGGGCATCACTCTTCTGTTCTTGAGCTGATCAAAGGCAAGGTCCAGTGGGTGGCTATTGAGAAAGACTTAGGCAACACACCTTATGCTGAAGGTCATTTTAAGGGAAGACATACCTTTCTTTATGGACAACTCATTGGGGTACAGGACAAGGATTGCATGTCAAGGACCCAGAATGCTTGTTTTGGTATGTATGATCTAGTCCTACAGTCCTCCACCAACTCTCATCAGATCCATAGAATGGAGGTGTCTAAGGAAATGTCTGAAAGCACAGTCACCCACAGCCAGGAATTTGCATGGTTGGCCATCTACAACTGGTCCCAAGATCTTCTGCAAGTGGTCCTTGAGTACTTCTCTGGAGATGGTCTGAGCACACACATCCAAGTGTTGCCTAGTATGAGATAGAATCTGCCTGCTTTAGGACTCAGTCCCTTCTTGTGGAGCTACTTGGAGCTCTCACAGAGACATCAAGTGTTCATTGAAGACACAGGAGTCTTACATTATTCAGATATGGATTAAAGGTGTGTCTTTAGCCTGCTACACCTGCTGCTTTCCTCCTAGTCCTGTTAGGGGTGTGGCTAGATGAACTCACAGACTTGCTAAGCATCCTGGGAGGGAAGTTGGTCTCATTCTTTTTGAAGCCAGCCTCCTGGGCACAGCTCCTGCCTGGTGTGCAGCTCCAGATTGCACAGCTCTTTGAAGCCACTGGATAAACAGACCACAAGCACACAGCTGGCCTCCAGCTGGCAATTTCTAATCACAATTTTTTGTGGAGGTGAGTGCTGAGAAAGACAGGGGTGTGCTGGGATGCATGTGACGATCTCTGGAGCAGTGATGATTTGAGATATTTTCTTGAGGAGCTTTGGTGGAACAAATCTTTCTGAGAGGAAGTCAATCCTGGAATTTTCATTTTGTCAGTTACAGTGGTGTTGATTTCCTCTTTTATTCAGGAAATCCCAGCCTACAGCTTCAGATGATTGACTGGCCCTCCAAAATGAAACAGAACAAAGCCAAAGGATTCAAGGCCAGAGAGACATTCCAGCCCACATAGACCAGAGGAAGGCAAGAGTGCCTGTGGCTCAGAAGCCTCCCCCACCAGAGGAGGAGAATCCTAGTGTAAGTGGAGAACTTTGTGTGTCAACAGCCCCTTGTGCTAGGTGATCCATGCATTGGGTTTCCATGACAGAATCTCTGTGCTGTGGGCTATCCACCAAAAAAAACTGCTCAGTCATTGGATTCACCCAATAGACAGTTACTCTTCTTAGCCGTCGGCTACCCTCTTGAGACTTCCTCAGTGTGAGGAGAGTTAAAGCGCAAGCACCAGAGTCAGGCTGGGAACCCATGCCTCACAAGAACAGTGAGCCCAAAGAAAACAAAAGCCAGGGGACAGGGGTAGAACACATCAGGGTTGAAGCACAACTGTGACCTTGGATGCATTAGGTCACAGGTTTCACTTGTCTAGAAGTCATTTGTTTCTATTCTGGCCCGCTGCAGTGACAATGGGCTGAGCTCTGTGATGTGAATTGTATTTGCATCCTGCATTGAGTTGTGCCCCTATCTGGCAGGCTACTGGCTTCTCTGACCCTACTGCAATTGTCCCCTTGATCCTCTATCATGACCATATGCCAGAGTCAGACTAATGGGCCATGGGGGGGAGTTGGAAATCGAGGCAGCTTGTCTTCAGCTGGCTTGGTCCTTTTCCTGAGAGAGGGCAACCTGTCTGTTCACATGCACCTCTCCAGTAGGCTTACCTCCTCCAGGGTCAAGACACATAATCATTGGTTTGATGCTTCCAAACATTCTGGAGTGTGTGTCCTCTCTGGAGAAAGATCGCATTTGGACCTGTATCTGGATTGAGGCTAGAGGGGTTCCCAAATTTGTCTGTTCAGCTCTGATATGTCCCTTGCCCCTCCCACGTGAAATGCAGAGACTGTGGGTCCTTTGGCCACACCTGGCAGAGCAAGACTTGCCCCATCAAGTTTGGCTGCAGGCTCCTAGAGCCACAGCCTCTGGGAGGCAGCAGGATGGGCAAAGAGAACCAGGATCCTCGCAGGACCCACAATCTACACTTGACACCAGAGACCAAAAGCCAGCCTGTGAGAGACAAGAAACTAAAGCAGCATCCTGTCTTCCAAGGGGACAGATGGTTCTCCAAGGCAGCTGAGGGGCCCCAGGCAAGAAATCTTCCCCAGGCACCACACTGCTTGGGCAAAATCCCCACAAAAAGCCAAGGGTCACCTCCAGGAGAACAGGTGACCATGGCCCTGCAGAAACTTTTGCAGTGAAGACTCATCCCCAATTCCTTGCAAGGGGACTCAGAACAGAAGAGAATACTTTAAGGACCAGCAAGGATGAAGCCCAGATGCTCAGCTTGGACAAAGCCAAGCTCCAAAGCAGAGCTGCTCTGGTCTCTGAAAGACCATGTACTCAGGGCCAGGAGCCATCTTCTGCCCAGGGTGCAGTCCAACCTCTCAGGATGATCTTCACCAGACATCCTGGGTATAGGTGGACTTGCAGGTTCCTGGGGGAGGCCCCTGGACTTCCAGAGAACAATGGAACACCTCCTTCAGAGACCCCTGACTGCCAGAAGAAAGGGGTGGGCACAGGCTCCCAGGTCTCATGGAGTGTCCTCTATGAGGACCTTCTAGTCTCCTCTTCGGAGGACAGTGATGGAGAGTGAGCTACCACCTGAAACTCAGAATTTCCCCATACCTCTGGATTTCTGGACTGCTAACGGATGGACTTTCCCAAAGGAATAGGATCCAGGGAGACCAGTGCCTTCCTCTGCAGAATGACCTACAAAGATGACTGTGACCTGCCTGCTTCACTTCTGAACACAGCAACACTGAAATCATGTCTATCAGGTGTTTTCTTGTGTTGAGGACATGAGCTTGTCACAAAACATCCCTTTCATTTGTCATCCAAAGACACAAGGTCTGCTCAACATGCCTTATCTGGTGTTTCAGAAAAACAATGGGCAAACAAACACCCAGTTTAACATCTTAAGACCTTTGAGAGATAAGACAATCTGTAGGCCTCTCCTTCCAAAATATAGCTGTGTCCCTGAAGTGTATGCACACACTGAAATCCAACCATCTAGGTACATCTACCATGAGATAGGAATTCTAGACACTCAGGAAGAGCTTTCATATATGTTCTACTCTGAAAGATACCCTAAATTGGATCTTGTTTCTCTGAAACCAGACTAGGTCCCACAACACACAGTAACAGTTTGGCTTCTTCATTCTCTCTCTGTCTCTCATTCTCTCTGTGTGTGAGTCTTTCTGTCTTTGTAGCTCTGTATCTGCCTCTTTCTTTCACTCTCATGATTTTCCCATTTATCTCTATCATTATCTCAATCACATGCCCAAAATCACAACACACACACACACACACATGCACACACATGCTCACAGACACACACTGGAGAGGGAAAGAGAGGCAGTGAGAGAGAGGGAAGCTTCATTTCAAGTTAGCTTGGTTGGTAGACAAAGCTAACGGAATTGCCTCATTTTCAGAGCTCCATTGCTTAATTAGTGGTTTTCCAAACAAGCTTTCCTTCAATGTCCAGATCATTTTTCTGCATCTAGAGCAGAACTTCCACTATGTTTCCATATAGGACAGCGGGACTCTCACAGATGCCTTACTGTGTCTTTGGCATTACAGGTGTTTAGGTTCCCACTCACTGATTTGTCTGAGGGCTTCTATTTTTCTGAAACCCATGTTCTTGAGACATTGTCTCATGCTGACTGAAAGCTCAACTGATTGGAACTTCATGCTGGAGGCCAGACTTCAGGGGTTTTCTTCTCTTGTGCCTGCCTGAAGGCTATGTACTTTTGATTTGTGCTTCATTCCCCTATTCATTTGCTCATGGAATAAACATCTACTGACTTTTCTTGTTATGGTTTTAAGTTTTCTGGGTTTATCTCTATGAGACCATGTGCCTCTTTTCCCTCTAACTGTGACTCCCTTGTATGTGTCAAGGATAGATAGATAGTTGGACATAATCTTGATGGACAAGCTCTTGCTCTCCCCAAATCAACCAAATGAAACTATTTTGATCCTAGGATTTGGGACCAGGCTGTCAGGACAGATCATTGCCTTCAGGCAAAATTGTGTAGGCAACTTCACCAAGCACTGGTAGAGTCCAAGCTCAAGGTCAGTATTTTCCCCAAGGCAACTCATCCCAGAAACAGACAGAAAAGCAGCCTTTGCCTAGATTGTCTATCTAAACCTCCATCTTATCTCTTTGCCTAGGAAGGAGGCAAGAGGTAGGATTTTACTGAAGTCATCCTGTCAGTAAATGAACACAAAATGAAATCCAGGCCACGCTGGCCTCCCGATTCACACTCAGCTCCATGATAACAACTGATCTCTTCCTTCTTAATTGGCACTTCTTCTAAACACCTGTGATTGCCTGGCATTGTTTCCCACTGGCTCTCATTGCTTCCCAATCTTATGTTGTTTCTCTCCTATTCTCTAACTCCCGACCACTTTATTTTCCCGAAAGTTTCCTTCTCTAATCATCAGGGTCTGCCCATCCAGAAACTCTCAAATTCCAAAGAGACTTACTATTAGAGAAGCTGTGGGGCCAGAAGATCAGCCTTCCTTTTATATAGTGCTTTGATCTAATCAACTCAGGTCCCTTAGCTATTTTTATGAAGGGGCTGGGTACCTTTTTCTCCATGCACCCCTCTCATTTGCCTCCTCTACATCTGGCTAGTCTTTCTGCTCAGCCTCTCTTCCTTCAAGGATTCTCTACCTGTGATGCCCCTTCCTCTCTGTCTTGCCTAACTAATGACCAAGCAGCAGTTTCCTCAGCCAATAAAAACACTGTCCTCTCATATCTCCCTCTGCCTCTTACATTCTCACTATTCCTTACTCCCTCTTGGAAGGAGCAGAAGGAGTCTCTGGGGAATTAGAGAGTGTAGGGGGCATCACTCCTATGTGGGTGAGATGGTCAGACGCAAGGTCCAGTGGGTGGCTATTGAGAAAGACTTAGGCAACACACCTTATGCTGAAGGTCATTTCAAGGGAAGACATACCTTCCTTTATGGACAACTCATTGGTGTACAGGACAAGGATTGCATGTCAAGGACCCAGAATGCATGTTTTGGTATGTATGATCTAGTCCTACAGTTGTCAACCAACTCTCTTCAGATCCATAGATTGGGAGGTGTCTAAAGAAATGTCTGAAAATTCAGCCAACCAAAACCAGGAATTTGCATGATTGGCCATCTACAACTGGTCCCAAGGTCTTCTGCAAGTGGTCCTTCAGTACTTCTCTGGAGATGGTCTGAGCACTCACAGGCAAATGTTGCCTAGTGTGAGATAGAATCTGCCCCCTTTAGGACTCAGTCCCTTCTTGTGGAGTACCTGGAGCTCTCACAGAGCCATCAAGTGTTCATTGAAGACACAAGAATCTTACATTCCTCTGATCTGGATTAAAGGTGTGTTTTTAGCCTGCTACACCTGCTGCTCTCCTACCAGTCCCGTTAGGGGGTGTGGCTAGATGAACTCACAGACTTGCTAAGCATCCTGGGAGGGAAGTTGGTCTCATTCCCTTTGAAGCCAGCCTCTTGGAAACAGCTCCTGCCTGGTGTGCAGCTCCAGATTGCAGATCTCAGAGAAGCCCCTGGATAGACAGACCAGGAGCACACAGCTAGCCTCCAGCTGCATGTTTCTAATCACAATTTTTTTGTGGAGGTGAGTGCTGAGAAAGACAGGAGTGTGTTGGGATGCATGTGGGGATCTCTGGAGCAGTGAGGGTGTGAGGTATTTTCTTGGGGAGCTTTGGTGGCACAAATCTTTCTGAGAGGAAGTCAATCCTGGAATTTTCATTTTGTCAGTAAAAGATGTCTTGATTTCCTCTTTTATTCAGGAATTCCCAGCCTACAGCTTCAGATGATTGACTGGCCATCCAAAATGAATCCGGACAAATCCCAAAGGATTCAAAGCTAGAGAGATATTCCAGCCAACAGAGACCAGAGGAAGGCAAGAGTGCCTGTGGCTCAGAAGGTTTCCCCAGCAGAGGAGGAGGCCCTAGGGTAAGTGTAAACCTTTGTGTGTCAACAGTCTCTTGAGGTCAGTGATCCATGGATTGGGTTCCATGACAGAATCTCTGTGCTGTGGGCTATCCACCAAAGAAAACTGCTCAGTCACTGGATTCATCCAATAGACAGTTATTGTTCTTAGCAGTGGGCTACCCTCTTGAGACTTCCTCAGGGTGAGGAGCTTTAAAGCACAAGCACCATATTCAGGCTTGGAACCCATGGCTCCACAAGAACAGTGAGCCAGCAGCAGAAAACAAAAGCCAGGGAACAGGGGCAGAACACATCAGGGTTGAAGCACATCTGTGACCTTGGATGCATTAGGTCACAGGTTTCACTTGTGTAGAGGTCATTTGTTTCTATTTTGGCCTGCTGCATTATCAATGGGCTGAGCTCTGTGATGTGAATTGTATTTGCATCCTGCATTGAGTTGTGCCCCTATCTGGCAGGCTACTGGCTTCTCTGACCCTACTGCAATTGTCCCCTTGATCCTCTATCATGACCATATCCCAGAGTCAGGCTAATGGGCCATGGGGGGGAGTTGGAAATTGAGGCAGCTTGTCTTCAGCTGGCTTGGTCCTTTTCCTGAGAGAGGGCAACCTGTCGGTTCACATGCACCTCTCCAGTAGGCTTACCTCCTCCAGGGTCAAGACACATAAACATTGGTTTGATGCTTCCAAACATTCTGGAGTGTGTGTCCTCTCTGGAGAGAGATCGCATTTGGACCTGTATCTGGATTGTGGCTAGAGTGGTATCCAAATTTGTTTGTTCATCTCTGATATGTCCTTTGCCACTCACAGGTGAAATGCAGAGACTGTGGGGCCTTTGACCAAACCCGGCAGAGCAAGACTTGCCCCATCAAGTTTGGCTCCAGGCTCCAAGAGACACAGCCTCTGGGATGCAGCAGGAGGGGGAAAGAGAACTAGGATCCTCGCGGGACCCAGAATCTCCAGACACCAGCGAGCGAAAGCCAGCCTGAGAGAGACAAGAAACTAAGGCAGCATCCTGTCTTCCAAGGGGACAGATGGTTCTCCAAGGCAGCTGAGGGGCCCCAGGCAAGAAATCTTCCCCAGGCACCACACTGCTTGGGCAAAATCCCCACAAAAAGCCAAGGGTCACCTCCAGGAGAACAGGTGACCAAGGCCGTGCAGAAAATTATACAGTAAAGACTCAGCCCCAATTCCTTGCAAGGGGACTCAGAACAGAAGAGGAAACTTTAACGCCCAGCAAGGATGAAGCCCAGATGCCCAGCTTGGACAAATCACAGCTCCAAAGCAGAGCTGCTCTGGTCTCTGAAAGACCATGTACTGAGGGCCAGGAACCATCTTCTGCCCAAGTTGCAGTCCAACCCCTCAGGATGATCTTCACCAGAAATCCTGGGAATAGGTGGACTTGCAGGTTCCTGGGGGAGGCCCCTGGACTTCTGGAGAACAATGGAACACCTCCTTCAGAGACACCAGCTAGCCAGAATAAATGAGTGGTTCAGGATCCCAGGTCTCCTGTAGCATCCTCTATGAGGACCTTCTAGTCTCCTCTTCGAAGGACAGTGTTGGAGAGTGAGCTTCCACCTGAAGCTCAGATTTTCACCATACCTCTGGATTTCTGGACTGCTAAAGGATGGACTTTGCCAACTGAATAGGATCCCGGGAGACCAGTGCCTTCCTCTGCAGAATGACCTACAAAGATGACTGTGACCTGCCAGCTTCACTTCTGAAGGCAGCAACACTGAAATCCCCTCTCAGACTTGGATTCACATCTCCAGGACAGCAGCTTCACTTCAGTGTC
>PVIH01031216.1:0-11151 GCA_004025045.1 Sigmodon hispidus | reverse complement strand
CCTTGTAACATATTGGACCACCAGGGCCTAAAGTTAGAGTTCAACAACATCAAAAATCAAAGAAAGCCTACCAACTCATGGAAACTAAACATCACTCAGCTGAACCACCTCAGGGTCAAGGAAGAAATTAAGAAAGAAATCAAAGTCTTCCTAGAATTCAATGAAAATGAATCTACAACGTATCCAAACTTGTGGGACACAATGAAAGCAGTCTTAAGAGGAAAATTCATAGTGCTAGATGCCTACATGATAAATCTAGAGAAATCCCAGACTAGAGACCTAACAGCTCAGCTGAAAGCCTTAGAACAATTAGAAGCAAACTCACCTAGAAGGAGTAGATGGCAGGAAATAATCAAACTTAGAGCCGAAATCAATACAATTGAAACAAAAAGAGCAATACAAAGAATCAATGAATCTAAGAGTTGGTTCTTTGAGAAAGTTAACAAGATAGATAAGCCCTTAGCCAAACTAAGCAAAAAACAGAGAGAGAGTGTTCAAATCAATGAAATCAGAAATGAAAATGGGGGCATAACAAAAGACCCCCAGGAAATACAGAGAATTATCAGATCATATTTTGAAAAACTATATACCACAAAAATGGAAAACCTAGAAGAAATGAACAGCTTTCTGGTCAGGTACCACCTACCAAAATTAAATGAAGATCAGATTAATTACCTAAACAGGCCTATAACTCTTAAGGAAATTGAAGCTGTCATTAAAAACCTCCCCAAAAATAAAAGCCCTGGTCCAGATGGTTTCAGTGTTGAATTCTACCAGACTTTCAAAGAAAAATTACTAACGTTACTCCTCAAACTCTCTCACATAGTAGAAACTGAAGGAATATTGCCAAATTCATTTTATGAGTCCACAATCACCCTAATACCCAAGCCACTCAAAGACACAACAAAAAAGAAGAACCTCGGACCAATTTCCCTCATGAATATTGATGCAAAAATTCTCAACAAAATTTTAGCAAACCTTATACAACATTGTATAAAAGATATCATCCACCACGACCAAGTAGGCTTCATCCCAGAAATGCAGGGCTGGTTTAACATATGAAAAACTGTAAATGTTATCCATCATATAAACAAACTAAAGGAACAAAACCACATGATCATATCCTTAGATGTGGAAAAAGCCTTTGACAAAATCCAGCACTCCTTTATGATTAAAGCCATGGAGAGATCAGGAACACAGGGAGAATACCTAAATATAATAAAGGCGATTTACAAGAAGCCGACAGCTAGTATCAAACTTAATGGAGAAAAACTCAAAGCAATCCCACTAAAGTCAGGAACTAGACAAGGATGTCCCCTCTCCCCTTACCTATTCAGTATAGTTCTGGAAGTTTTAGCTAAAGCAATAAGGGAACAAAAAGAGATTAAGGGCATACAAATTGGAAAAGAAGAAGTGAAGCTATCTCTATTTGCAGATGATAAGATTATATACACAAATGACCCACAAAATTCTTCCAAGGAACTGCTACAGCTGATAAACACATTCAGCAATGTAGCAGGATACAAGATTAACTCAAAGAAATCAGTAGCCCTTCTTTACGCTAGAGATAGATGAGCTGAAAAAGAAAGAAGGGAAACATTACCCTTCATAATAGCTGCAAATAGTATTAAATATCTTGGAGTAACTATAACCAAAGAAGTAAGAGACCTATTTGACAAAAATTTTAAATCACTGAAGAAAGAAATTGAAGAGGATATAAGAAAATGGAAAGCTTTCCCATGTTCCTGGATTGGTGGATCAACATAGTAAAAATGGCAATTCTACCAAAGGCAATCTACAGATTCAATGCACTGCCCATCAATATCCCAACGCAATATTTTTTGGACCTTGAAAGAACAATACTCAATTTCATTTGGAATAACAGGAAAGCCAGGATTGCCAAAACAATCTTACTCAACAAAAGAACCTCAGGAGGTATCACCATCCCTGATTTCAAGCTATTCTATAGAGCTACAGTAATAAAAACAGCCTGGCAGTGGCATAAAAACAGACTTGTGGACCAATGGAATAGAATTGAGAATCAAGATATTAACCCAAAAACCTATGAACACCTGATCTTTGACAAACAGGCCCAAAATATCCAATGGAAAAAAGTATCTTTAACAAATGGTGTTGTCATAGCTGGATGGAAGTGTGCAGAAAAATGCAAATAGATCCGAGCCTGTCACCCTGCACAAAACTCAAATCCAAGTGGATCAAAGACCTCAACTTAAACCCAACCACTTTGAACTTGATAGAAAAGAAAGTAGGAAATACACTTCTACAAATTGGCACAGGCGACCACTTCCTAAATATAACACCAGTGGCACAGACACTAAGACCAACAATCAATAAGTGGCATCTCCTGAAACTAAGAAGCTTCAGTAAAGCCAAGGACACTGTCAATAGGACAAAAGGACAGCCTACAGAATGGGAAAAGATCTTCACCAACCCTACAAGTGATAGAGGACTGATCTGTAAGGTATCTAAAGAGCTCAGGAATTTAGAGCCCAAAACCTTGAATAACCCTATCAAAAAATGAGGTACAGATCTAAAAAGGGAATTCTCAGCAGAGGAAGTACTAATAGCTGAAAGGTACCTAAAAAAGTGCTCTTCATCTTTAGCCATCAGAGAAATGCAAATCAAAACAACTTTGAGATACCACCTAACACCTGTTAGATTGGTAAGATAAAAGGCACAGATGACAGCCTGTGTTGGAGAGGATGTAGAACAAGGGGAACACTCCTCCATTGTTGGTGGAAGTGTAAGCTTGTTCAGCCACTTTGGAATGCAATATGGCTGTTTCTCAGAAAATTGAGAATCAATCTCCCCAAGGACCCAGCCATATATAGGTGTATACCCTAAAGAGGCACATTCACACTCCAAACGTATTAGCTCAACTATGTTCATAGCAGCATTATTTGTAATAGCAAAAATCTGGAAACAACCTAGATATCCCTCAACTGAAGAATGGATTAACAAACTGTGGTACATCTACACAATGCAGTACTACTCAATAGTAAGACAGAATGATATTCTAAAATTCGCAGGCAAATGGATGGATTTGGAGAATATCCTCCTGAGCGAGGTATCACAATCTCAGAAAGATAAGCAGGGGATGTACTCACTCATTAGTGGTCTCTTAAGAAACATACAGGAAAAAAAGTCAAGCATGCCCAAGCGGCAAACCACAACCACTGAACATCTTGGGATCAGAAACACTCTGGACTGACCCTCGGACCCACTCCAACTATAGGAACACCTGACTCACTCTTGAGGGAGGGCGGACAAAACTTTATTTGGCCAGGAGTGGAGACTGATCCAAGCATTATTGGGTCAGTGGGACCATAGGATTGTCTGCTCCCTGCCCAGGGAGGGGACAGGGAGTTGCAGAGAAGTAAAATGACCTGATGTGGTGGGAGCGGGAAGAAACCTTGAATAAGGATATACAGGGATGAAAAAAAGAAATTCAGAGGGAAAGCTGAACACAAAGTAAATATATGTTAGCAATCTTATTTGCATTATTACCCTTGATAAGTCATGCTTTTGATTTTTATCTTCTTTATAGTTATTGCTAACTTTTCAGCATTTTAAATTCATTTTACTGTTTTTTTGATAAATACAAAATAAATAATGAAAAAAAAGAGGTACAGCCTCATAGCAAACAATATTGTCCATTCTTTAAGGTTTAGTTTTAAACTTCTCAGATTTCACCAAAAGAATGAGATTTAAGTAATGTGTGAATGTTCCCTTATGCATAAGCAACATCTACAATCTGACAAAATAGCAAATCCTTTCCATTTTTATGGGAACATAAAAATTTGTACACTTATGTAGTGGGATTATGTTGCTACATTATAAATAATTGTCCCACCTACTGGTTTAATAAAAATTGGCCAAAGGCAGACAGGAAGTGTAGGCAGGGTTACTAGATTAAGAAAATTCTGGAAACAGGGAGAACAGAGCAGCGTTGCCACAGAGAAGCCAGAGAGACACCATGGAGACTCCAAGATGAGTCACCTGCATTCACAGAGAAAAGAAGTCGAAATTCTGCTCTAAAAAAGTTGCTAGCTGTATGGCTGAACAAGATAAGAATTATAATTAGTTTTAGGATAAAGAGTTAGCAAGTTATATTGTGGGCTATAGGTCAATCAGCATAAAATTATTATAAGCATCTGTGTGTTTCTGTGGGACTGAGTTTATAGTTTTTGACCACAGGCTAGACAGCCCAGAAACTTACGATTACACACTTGTTTTGTCATCTTGAGTTTATATATGGGCTTGGGCTGATCTGTATGCATGTATATTACTTTCTTATGCTCAGGAATGACCCTGGAATTATTATTTACCATGTATAGAAAATAGTGGACAAAGTTTTTTATTGTAAATAGAGAGACAAATTGTGGTGGCAGAAAATCGCTGAATAAGGAAAAATTATCCCTGTACATTTATGCTTAGAAAAAAATACTTACTATAAAAGTGAAAAGGTTATAATTATTTAAAACATTTTAGGGGAAGTAAAAATGCACACAATTCAAGATATTAGGTCTATATAATTTTTCATTAAAATAGTTCACATTTTATAAATTACTATTTTGGCTGACAAGTATATCTCCTTGGCTTGCTTATGCTTAACAAATTTAAATATTCAAAACTTTTTACAATATCAATTTAGCTGAAATACAAATCAAATAATTGGGAGAACTTAATTACTTGAGCAGTTCATAGCAGAAAATGTATAAAAATTACTGTGTCAGAATTTAGAATGCTGGGGAAACTAAAGCCAAGGTGATTTTTTTAGAAAATAACCAATGACTCTACACATCTCTCTGGCACTCTTCCATACAATGAGCAATGTTTTAAAAAGTTTGGAATAAAGTGTATTATTCATGTTTCACAGAAACCCAACTGTCTTGAGGTATGGAATTTATCCTATATAGCTTTCTCTATTTTAGAAATTGTTGATATCCAAGTTTGTGGATTTTTCTACCTGAAATGGAATATGCATGTGCATGTACTTTGGAAAGGAGAATGTGATGATAATCAGATTTATCAGTTGCTAGCAACTTGTGATTCAGATATTGTAAACAACTCATAGCTAATACCTATAGTCATGGTTAAATGCTTTATGGGAACTAACCACATTAAAATACAATCAACATTCTCTCTATGAGACACAAATAAATTAAATAGAATCAGTGGCCAGTAATCACATAGTACTTTCAGGAACAAATAAAATGAGAAAATGTGCGCTAACTGCATCTGTGTGTACTCAGTTCTTCAGACTAGTAGAAAAATGTCTCAAACAACAATTTCATATACTTACATATTTAATTTACCACTATAAAGCAAGAGCTATTTTATGCACTATCATTTGAAGTTTTTTATTTAACTAGTTATTGGTTATTGACAATGAAATTGATTTAAAAATTACATGAACAAGTGATATAATTCTCCAAATTATTTTTATTTCTTTGAATGTGAACAAAAGTTAAGTTTAACTTCTACCCTTACCTCTTTCCATCTTTGTCTCTGTCTCTTTTTCTTTTCTTTCTTTCTTTTTTTTTAATTAAAGATGGTTTCAGTTTCCTATCCTATCATGTGTCAGGTACAAACTTAGCTTTAGCTAGGTTGTATGGTTTCTACCTGATATCAAGTCAGGAATGAGCAGTTATTTTTTTTTTTTTATCCATGTATCCCCTTGCTCCAACTCCCTTTCCCCTGCGTACACCTCCTAGTCAGCCTTCAGGCTCCTTCCTCCCAATCACCCCAATTCCCTCCCCAGAAAGGGCAAGAGGTCCCAAGGTGGATTAGCTCAGCATTCACTCTAGGCAAGTCCAATTTCATCATTCTAATATCAAGACTGTGTTAGGTGTTCCTCTTTAGGGAATGAGCTCCAAGGAGCCCTTCTATAATTACAATACAATCATTTTGAATTTTGAAATATATCAAGAGTTATGCAGATGCTGGTGGCTAGGTAACCTTGAAAATTCTAAACTCACAAAAGAAACTAAATTATGTGTCTGTTCTATATTCCCAACTCTATATAGCATCTCAGTTTCTGCTTGTTTTCTTTCGAAAACTTTAAGTCTAAAAAATTAAGCTGAATTGTTGGTACTGTCTTCCAACACTATAGTATTATAGACTCATACACAATAGACTTGTGTACTGATAAAAGATGACACTTTTGTATTAATTTACAAAACTACAGCTATCTTTAAAAACAGAGGGCTAACAATATCATATATAATATACAACATATATACATATGTATATATACGTATACACATGTATACATACATATGAAATAAAAATCTCTTTACATATATTTTCAGTGTAAATCAAAGTAAAATAGCTGAACTCCTAGCTCCAATATCTGGGTCTTCAGTGAGAATTCCACTGCTGATGCTATCTGTAGTCGTCTATACACTTCCCCAGCAGGTCATCAATTTTCTTTACTGGTTTAAAATCTTCTTGAAAACTGATGTTTACAAATAGGGACAAGAAAAATGGATTGGTAATACCAAAGCTAAAAAAACAACTGTGCCCTGGAAAGAGAAGTGAAGTATGTTCCTATTTGCACATTTGTGTGTTTGTTTGTATATGTGGCCATAGTTTTTGAACTTGAGATCTTGCACACATTAGGCAAGTGCTCTTTCACTAAAAACACATAAACACAAAGACACACCCACACAAACAAACAAACTTAACAACTAGGGATCAGTTAATCAGTTGCACTGTGTTCTTTTAGCAATACAAAAAAGAATACATCTGCATTTCTGGGTAACTACTTCAAGGCTATTGACAGGAAGAAATATTGTCATAATATAATTCAATTTCTTTTTATCCATTGTAAACTGTGTGTACAATCTAACGGTTGCTCTATCATTTCTCTGTCTATGAAAAGGAAGAATCATAGGAGCTTAGCTAGAAGTTTCTGGCCAGGCCTAGAACCCAGGTCCAGACCCACATTCCCACATCTTCTAAGTCCCAAATAATGAGCCTTATATTAATTACAAACTGTTTAGTCTATGGCTCAGGCTGATTATCAACAAAATCTTATAATTTAATTCCATCCATTTTTATTAATCTGTGTATTGGTACAGGCTCCATGACTTTACCTGTGTTCCATTACATCTTGCTTTCTAGAAGGCAGCCTGAAACATCTCCTTGACTCTGTCTTTCCACATCTTTTATCCTTGCTTGGATTTTCTACCTGCCTCTAAGCTGTGTTGCCATAGGCCAAAACAGCAACTTTATTAACAAATTGTAATAAAGTATATTCACAGTATACACAAAGACATCCTACTTTAAAGTAAAATTAAAGAAAGTAGTATTAATTTTATTGCCTAAAGAAAGTTTTTCTTGGTCTACATCCCAAGGGATGTGCATAGAGGTTTATCCACTGCTTACCTTTGAATATCTGGCAAAGTCAAAGAATGAATGAGTAAAAAATACTCCCCAATTTGAAAGTCAGTTATACTAATATGCAGTTTGGGGTGCATATATATAAATATAGAATGGTGTCATGAGGTTTCAATGTAAAACATTATAGATTGGAGGCACAAAAAATGGAAGATCCCCTGAGGCCTCATTATTCTGTGCAAAGGTACACAGGCTGGGCATGATTGTGCCAGACTAAGCACAAACTAAAGGAGTCCCAGCAGAGAAATTTTTACCCCCTGAGGCTCACCCAGTTATAAAAGCAAGGTGCATGTATTTAATTGCAGTTATAGAAATTCCTAGTAAAGCTATCTCCAGAACTGGAAAATTACTCCATTCTTACCTTTTTTTTTCAGGCTCAGAGAAACTGAACCTGTTTGTCCACTGAAATGGGGAGGGTTAGATCTTCCTTGTCACCTGCTGTGTTTCATGATTTTCTGCTATAGGAAAGCTCTAATTAATAGCATGCCTTGGTCAACAAAGAAACGGAGAGAGAGGCCATATTTTGAAAGCCTACTGTGTACCCTCTCCTCACAGCACATAAATATCCCAGTTGGCATTGAATCCATGCCCTGTAACGTCTGGAAGCCAACCTCTTGAAAGCCCATTGTTTATGTCACAGTGATGCATTACCTTAACCAAAAGATGGAGCTCTGCCAGGGTCATCGGTTGCTGAGAGGCAGAATTCTTGTCCTTTTGAATGGATGGGTAAACGCAAATTTAATTTTTTCCTGGAGAAAAATGTCACTAGCACTATCAGGGTACACAAACGAGTCACCCTGAAATTTTGGTGTGCTTTTATAGAGTTGTTCATAGAAGGGAAAGAGGGAGAGGGAGAGGAAGAGGGAGAGGGAGAGGGGGAGAGAGAGAGAGAGAGAGAGAGAGAGAGAGAGAGAGAGAGAGAGAGAGAGAGAGAGAGGATTTATGACTAAGGAAACAGTATTTATTTTTTTTCCTTTAGGAAATTTATTTCATTTGTGAAGAGAAAGAGGAAAAATATTTAATCAAGAGATTTCCTAGTTTAGCTGAACAAAAGACCTCCCCTGACATTTTGGCTGTAATAAAAAAAAATAATAAAATAAACTGAATTTTAAAATCATTTTGTGATTACTAGAAAGTGCACATTAGAAAGTACCTTTCCCAAAACAAGAACCATTCATGAGATGTCACTGCCACAGTGATACTCAGTTGCAGAGACTATATTTTTACTCATGTCTCTTAATGAACATTGAGTTTTAGGTAAATTCAAATATTCACATTTTTGCATAAAATTAAAATTATTAAATACTTGCCTTTCAGTCAAGAAAATATATTCCACTTTTGTTTTATTTTAAAATAACAAATAATTTATTTTCATGGGGCATAGTTAATATGCTAGATGCAGATTGAGTAGAGCAAGTTCATTAAATAAAATATAAAATAAATTGCAGTATCTTTTGTGGTTTATACTAATATTATTTATAATATTTATAAAGATTGTTTAAATAAGTATATTTTTTACTTTATATTATTATTATTATTATTATTATTATTATTATTATTATTATAAAAGAAGTGATGCTTTCTATCCCTGTATATCCTTATTCAAGGTCCTTTCCCCCTCCCGCCACATCAGATTAATTTTTCTTCTTCACAACTCCCCATCCCCTCCCAGAGCAGGCAGCAGACAGTCCCATGGTCCCACTGACCTAATATTGCTTAGTTCCGTCTCCACTCCTGGCAAATCCGGTTTTGTCCCAACTCCCTCAAGAGTGAGTCAGGTGTTCCTCTAGGTGGAGTGGGATCCGAATAGTCAGTCCAGGATGTTTCTGATCCCAAGCTGTTCAGTGGTCATGGTTTGCAGCTTGGGCATTGTTGGCTTTTTTCTTGTTTGTTTGTTTAGAGACCACTAATGAGTGAGTACATCCCCTGCTTATCTTTCTGAGTTTGTGATACCTCGCTCAGGAAAATATTCTCCAAGTCCATCCATTTGCCTGCAAATTTTAGGATATCATTTTTTCTTACTGTTGAGTAGTACTGCATTGTGTAGATGTACCACAGTTTGTTAATCCATTCTTCAGTTGAAGGACATCTAGGTTGTTTCCAGGTTCTTGATATTAGAAATAGCACTGCTATGAACATAGTTGAGCTAATGCCTTTGGAGTATGTCTGTGCATCATTAGGGTATACATCCAGAAGTGGTATTGCTGGGTCCTTGGGGAGATTGATTCTCAATTTTCTGAGAAAAAGCCATACTGCGTTCCAAAGTGGCTGAACAAGCTTATACTCCCACCAACAATGGAGGAGTGCTCCCCTTGCTCAGCATCCTCTCCAGCATAGGCTGTCATCTGTGCCTTTTATCTTAGCCAATGTAACAGATGGTAGGTAGTGTCTCAAAGTTGTTTTGATTTGCATTTCTCTGATGGCTAAAGATGATGAGCAGTTTTTCAGGTGCCTTTCAGCCATTAGTAATTCCTCTGCTGAGAATTCCCTTTTTAGATGTGAACCCCATATTTTGATTGGCTTGTTCAAGGTTTTGGGCACTAGATTCTTGAGCACTTTATGTATCTTAGAGATCAGTCCTCTGTCACTTGTAGGGTTAATGAAAATCTTTTCCCATTCTGTAGGCTGTCGTTTTGTCCTATTGACAGTGACCTTGGCTTCACAGAAGCTTCTTAGCTTCAGGAGATCCCACTTATTGATTGTTGTTCTTAGTGTCTGTGCCACTGGTGTTATATTTAGGGAGTGGTCGCCTGTGCCAATTCGTAGAAGTGTATTTCCTACTTTCTTCTCTATCAAGTTCAAAGTGGCTGGGTTTATGTTTACGGAGTAAACAAGATATTTCATGACAAAGTCAGACTGAAAGAATATCCATCTACCAATCCAGCACTACAGAGAGTATTACAGGGAAAACTCCAAACCATTAAACCACAAACAATCAATAATTCCCCAGACGAATACTCCAGAGAAAGGAAATACAGACAAATTACCACCAAAAATGGAAATGGCAGGAAATATCAATCAATGCTCACTAATTTCCCTTAATATCAATGGACTCAACTCTCCTATAAAACGCCACACACTAACAAGATGGATACAACAACAGAAGCCATCCTTCTTTTGCCTACAAGAAACACACCTCAACCACAAGGACAGACACAGGCTTTGAATAAAGGGTTGGGAAAAGATTTTCCAGTCAAATGGTCCTAAGAAGCAAGTGGGGGTTGCAAGCCTAATATCTCACAAAGTAGACTTTAAGCTAAAAGCAATTAAAAGGGATCAAGATGGTCACTACTTATCCATCATAGGAAAAATTGGTCATGAGGAGATTTCACTCCTGAACGTTTATGCCCCTAATATAAGGGCACCTACTTATGTAAAAGAAACACTGCTAAACCTCGAATCCCACATCAATTCTTACACCCTAATAGTGGGAGACTTCAATACCCCACTTTCAACCCTAGATAGGTCAACCAGACAGAGACTCAAAAGAGAAATAAGGATTCTAAAAGAGGTTATGATGCAAATGAATTTAATAGATATATACAAAAGCTTCCACCCAAATGCAAAGGAATAAACATATATCTCAGTTTCTCATGGAACTTTCTCTAAAATTGACCACATAATTGCTCATAAAGCAAATATCAACAGATAGAAAAAAATGGAAATAATCCCTTGTAACATATTGGACCACCAGGGCCTAAAGTTAGAGTTCAACAACATCAAAAA
>PVIH01031215.1:0-11168 GCA_004025045.1 Sigmodon hispidus | reverse complement strand
TCTCCTTGGTCAGCTCCGACAGGAGATCGTAATCATTAACTCCACACGAGTGGACCTTAGCCTGGCGGAGGGAATGACTTCTTGGATCACCTCAGCAGTTTCCCTGTTTAAGGAGTGGGCGGGAGTTGGCATGTTCGGTTGTGCACTCGCTGCGGGCGTTGTCCTGGCGCTGTTCTTGCTGTGTCGAATATCTCGAAGGTGTAAGGTGGAAAAAATGGCGATTGCTAAGGCTTTGGCAGCTTTGGATGCGGGCAGTTCCCCTAAAGCCTGGATAGCTGTACTCAGGGATGCATAATGCAGTGCCCTTGCACCTGGAGGCATTCATGCCATTGCACCCAGAGGGACTGTACTATTGCCCCACTAGTCCTTCACTGCCTTTGCACCTCCAAGGGTTTACACCCATTGCACTGGAGAAGGAGTGTTGGCTGGCTAAGGCCTCCTTCGATCGGTCTACGCATCATGAGGTGGAGACCTGAACAGGAGTAAGTCCTTTTCTGTTATTTTTCTAAAACAAAAAGGGGGAACTGTGACGACCGCCCGCCATTACAAGATGGCGCCGGCTTCCTCTCAGGGCGTCGCCCTAAGTTGCTTGCCACATCAGCTCATCCGTGCTGCTTGGCACTCGTCCGCCTGCCAGTCTGCCTAGCAACGCCAGCTGACCAATCCCGATAAGCCTCGGGTGTCCGGCCAGTTAGACACGCCTACAACCTGCATATAAGCACGCCGACATCCGTGATCGGGGCCCCTCACCTTCAGCTCTCCCTCAACCAAGCAGCGCTTCAATAAACTGTGATTGAAGAAGGATCCTCGAGTCGTGGTGTTATTCCCTGCTGGTCAGGGCTTGCCGCAAAGTTCTTTATATATCTTAGAGATCAGTCCTCTATCACTTGTAGGGTTGGTGAAAATCTTTTCCCATTCTGTAGGTTGTTGTTTTGTCCTATTGACAGTGTCCTTTGCTTTACAGAAGCTTCTTAGCTTCAGGAGATCCCACTTATTGATTGTGGGTCTTAGTGTCTGTGCCAGTGGTGTTATATTTAGGAAGTGGTCACCTGTGCCAATTCGTAGAAGGGTATTTCCGACTTTCTTTTCTATCAAGTTCAAAGCGGCTGGGTTTATGTTGATGTCTTTGATCCACTTGGATTTGAGTTTTGTGCAGGGTGTCAGGCTCGGGTCTATTTGCATTTTTCTACACACTTCCATCCAGCTATGCCAACACCATTTGTTAAATATACTATCTTTTTTTCCATTGAAAGTTTTGGGCCTCTTTGTCAAAGATCAGGTGTTCATAGGTTTATGAGTTAATGTCTGGATCCTCAATTCTATTCCATTGATCCACAAGTCTGTTTTTATGCCAGTACCAGGCTCTTTTTATTACTGTAGCTCTATAGTGTATCTTGAAGTAAGAGATGGTGATACCTCCTGAGGTTCTTTTGTTGAGTAAAATTGTTTTGGCAATCCTGGATTTTCTGTTATTCCAAATGAAATTGAGCATTGTTCTTTCAAGGTCCAAAAATATTGTGTTAGGATTTTGATGGGCAGTGCATTGAATCTGTAGATTGCCTTTGGTACAATTGCCATTTTTACAATGTCAATCCTAACAATCCAGGAACATGGGATAACTTACCATTTTCTAATATCCTCTTCAATTTCTTTCTTCGGTGTTTTAAAATTTTTGTCAAATAGGTCTGTTACTTCTTTGGTTATAGTTACTCCAAGGTGTTTAATACTATTTGCAGATATTATGAACGGTGATGTTTCCCTTATTTCTTTTTCAGCTCTTCTATCTTTAGTGTATAGAAGGGCTACTGATATCTTTTAGTTAATCTTGTATCCGGCTACATTGCTGAAGGTGTTTATCAGCCGTGGCAGTTCCTTGGATGAATTCTGTGGGTAACTTATGTATACAGTCATATCATCTACAAATAGAGAAAGCTTCACTTCTTCTTTTCCAAATTGTATCCCCTTAATCTCTTTTCATTTCCTTATTCCTTTAGCTAAAACTTCTAGAACTATATTCAATAGACAAGGGGAGAGAGGACATCCTTGTCTCGTTCCTGATTTTAGTGTGATTGCTTTGAGTTTTTCTTCATTAAGTTTGATACTAGCTGTCGGCTTCTTGTAAATCACCTTTATTATATTTAGGTATTCTCCCTGTATTCCTGATCTCTCCAGGGCTTTAATCATAAAGGAGTGTTGGATTTTGTCAAAGGCTTTTTCAGCATCTAAGGATATGATGATGTGCTTTTGTTCTTTAGTTTGTTTATATGATGGATAATGTTCACAGTTTTTCATATGTTAAACTAGCTCTGCATTTATGGGATGAAGCCTACTTGGTCATGGAGGATGATACTTTTTATACATTGTTGTATACGGTTTGCCAAAATTTTGTTGAGAATTTTCACATCAATATTCATGAAGGAAATTGGTCTGTAATTCTCCTTCTTTGTTGTGTCTTTGAGTGACTTGGGCATTAGGGTAATTTTGGCTTCATAAAAGGAATTTGGCAATATTTCTTCAGTTTCTACTTTGTGAAATAGTTTGAGGAGTAATGGTAGTAATTCTTCTTTTAATATCTGTTAGAATTCGGTGCTGAAACCATCTGGACCAGGGCTTTTTTTGGGGGAGGTTTTTAATGACTGCTTCAATTTCCTTAGGGGTTAGAGGCCTGTTTAGGAAATTAATCTGATCTTCATATAATTTTGGTAGATGGTAACTATCCAGAAAGCTGTCCATTTCTGCTAGGTTTTCCATTTTTGTGGAATACAGATTTTCAAAATATGATCTGATTATTCTCTGGATTTCCTGGAGATCTCTTGTTATGTCCCCCTTTGCATTTCTGATTTTGTTGATTTGAACACCCTCTCTCTGTTTTTTGATTAGTTTGGCTAAGGGCTTATCTATCTTGTTAACTTTCTCAAAGAACCCACTCTTAGATTCATTGATTCTTTGTATTGTTCTTTTGTTTCAATTGTAATGATTTCAGCTCTAAGTTTGATTATTTCCTGCTGTCTACTCCTTCTAACTTAGTTCACTTCTAATTGTTCTAAGGCTTTCAGAGGACCTGTTAAGTCTCTAGTGGCAAAGTTTTCTTTGATTAGCCTTCTTTGCTAGAGGCAATCAGAGGGAAAGATTTTTTTTAACTAAAGTTTCCTGATTCAGCCTTAGAGTCAAAACTTGTGAGTCTTTTAAGAGGCTTTGCTGCCAAATACTTAAATGGAGTTAATGAGCAGCAAATAGTAGTTCTTTACTTGGTGTTTATATAATTCCTAAAATTCCCCAGAGTGGTAATTGTGAGTTCTATCCATACCTCAGCCATACACGTAAATTTAAGATAGACTAGGAGCTTGGTGGAGCCAGGTAGCCACCCTAGTGGGGCCTTTAATACTTAATGCCACACCATAACAGATTAAGTGTGTGGTCATAAATAAAGAAATAGAGGAATTTGGGTGAAAGTTTAAAGGTGTGAACAGAAACAGAAAGTAATAGAGGGAGCTGGGTGAAGTCAGCCCCCCAGTGAAGCTTTTAAACCTTAAGCCAAACCTTGGCTGATTAAAGGTGTGTAGAAATAGAAAGAATAGCTGGATGAGTCAGTCTTCCTAGCCAAGCAAAATGTGGTAAGCAACAGAAAGGTTAAGAGATATACAATAGAGAAAGTTTTGAAAAAGTAAAACCTGTAAATAGTTTAGGGTATGTTTAAAATATATGTAGTCTTGAGATAGAAAATTTTAAAAAGGATAGAGAAAGTCATTTAAAGAAAAAGAAAGAGTACAAAGAAATAGTAATAAGTCACATAAAAATGAAAAATACAAAGAATTTCTAGATACTGTATATTATTGTCTTGTCTTTATGTTTTTTGACTCTAAAGGAAGTAGTAAAAGCTACTAAAAGCAATTTGAAAATAAGTGCTGTTGCATTAATTCAACCTTTATAGTTGGTAAATGAGTTGACATTAAAATTGAAATTCAAAGGTATGCTAATTTGGAAAAGAGGCTTGCTTTTTATTTCTAAAAAAAAAAAACAAAAATGAGAAGCTGTGGATTTATTCCCAGTTTAAAAAAAAAAAAAAAAAATCTGATCAAGGAAAAGTCTCCAGTGGAAATATATGTCCCAAATGATTCAGAATGTCAAAGCATCTCTGTTAAAGTTTCCTATGAGTTCTGCATTCAAAACAACTTCATGTAGACTGGCTGAGATGACCCAGTCTTACAGACTACTCTACTAAAGACTTTTCCATAATCCTAAAATTATCTTTGGATTGCCATGGAATTGCCAACACTCCCATCAGCAGGGAATAGCCTAGAAGGCTATACCCACTGTCTCAAAAAATGGATTATGGATGTTTATGTTTGTTTACAGTGTTGGGTATAATTTGTTGTAGATAATGGGATAAAACGAATATTAGATTTGGGGTTCTTGTTTTAAAAAGAGAAAAAGGGGAAAGGTAGAGGGATTATTCTGGTAATATTGCAAATATTATCCTGCCTATGGGTTTAATAAAAAGCTGATTAGCAAAAGGCAAACAGAAAGTATAAGTGGGCCTAATAGGCTAAAAAACTCAGAAACATCTTAGAGCAGACACAGATGCCAGTGTCACCAGACCTGCCAGGAGACTCAGGAAATGCTGCTTTGAGAAAAGGTGTTGAGCCACATTGTTGAACAAAATGGGTTGAGTTCAGATGAAAGATCCTGGGTCCTAGGTCAATCAGCATAAAAATAATAGTTGTGTATGATTATTTGATGTTTAGTGGGGCTGAGAGTGGGGTCAAATCTCTGGTCTAGGCCCAGAAAATCCAGGCCTGAACCTTTTACAACAGTGCTTGCTCTCAGCAGTTGAGGCTAAAGCAGTTCTTTGCCCAATAGGCAATTATCCACCAAGAAAGACAAACTCTTTGTGGAGTGTACTTGATGCTCAACACCATCTCAGGAAAGAAATGATGCTACCTGGAGTTATTGTGCTCTCATGGGCAAATTCTGAATAACAAAACATCAAATGCCATATTTTCTAGGTCTTTTTTTTTTTAATGCTTTTTTTTAAAAAAAAAAAAAACAACTTTATTTATTTACTTATTTGCCTTGCCTGAAACTGGAACTACAGACAGTTGTTAGCTGCCATGTGGGTGCTGGGAATCAAACCCGGGTCCTCTGGAAGAGCAGACAGTGCTCTTAACCACTGGAGCCATCTCTCCAGCCCCTATTTTCTATGTCTTAAATGTGGTTGAAGACTTCTACCTATCTGACATATTCTACTATATATCTGAAACACAACATGACAATCACATGGCAAACCTAAGTAACTGTAATCAGCAATTTTTATCATCCTAAAGACTGAACCTTACATTAAAAAAATAGATATCTATAAATGAGTGTACAGTTGTTAAATAGTGACTTCAAGTATGACAATCATATAAACATTAAACAAAGAAGAATATATAGTGCAAAATGGAAACAGTATCTAAAATATATATCATTATATGAAGTATCGAAACAGGCACAAAATATTTTAAAGAATTAAATACATTATGTTTATGATATATGTAATATACATAATTATTAGCAAAATTAAACAGAGGGAGAAATTACATTGGGAAATGACAACAATATGCTTAATATACAATAATGTGCAAAATATTTTAAACAGAAGTAGAAGCACAAAAAAATACAACAATTACAGATTCAATTATGTATCAATATATAAATTATTCCAAAAAGACATATAAATTAATTTCACATTTGTATTAATATATATAAATCTATATCAGTACAAATTGTGTATGACTCATTTGACTAATAATGATTTATAGATCGATATAATAATCTACCTATATTTTTCCTATCTACTCCCCTTTCAATTTCTAAAGTGAATCCTGAGTCTGTATTATATTCAAACATCATCCAAATTATAACATTACCATCCTAGCATAATGATAATTATCCATAACCCTTAAATGGCAAAACTTATTTGGAGATGGACATAGTTTTTCATAGGATTGCTTCCTATTGACTTATGAGTGGTAGTCTCTCTGTACAGTCCTGTACAAACTAAGACACTGGTTAGGTCTCAATAGACTGACTATAAACATGTATAGCCAGTCTCAGAGTACTGGGTAAGGCCAATTGGAATTCGTGATAGAGATAAATGATGGATCATCATAAGAAGCTATCTTGCAATTCTCCTAAATAGTCTACATTTCAAAAGTGTACAGCAGATTTTTTAAAAATATTGCAGAGCAGGTAGAATCTTTGTGGTGTGTACCTGTCTTCTTTCTGGACACATTAGAGATTGCTGGTAGAAGAATTTGTTTTTTACAGTGGAAAACTTGAATATTGTTAATATCAAAGGAAAAGTTTACATTGTTAGGAGAAAATTATATACAAAAAAGGTTTTAAAGGTCAAAAAAGAATAAATACAATGAGAAATACGATTATAAATTAAATTACAAAAACAATAGCCCCTATTTATTTTGGCTGTCTCCTGTCACGTAGTAGGTAGGTTTTATGATGTAAGACAGAAATTCTTTAAATTTTCCTTTACCAATGTGCTTGGGTTTAGAGAAGTAGAAAACAATCTCACTTCAACTCTTAAAGCCAGCTTAATTTATAATTAAATCAGGACCACATTTTTTAGGGAGATATATATGTTAAGCAGTGAGAATTGAAATTTACCTTGTATTGCATATTGGCATCAATAGGATTTATATTTCTTTGCTTGTGATTTTTTTTCCCAATTGACCACTTTGTAGCTTTAGGCATCTAGGCATCTAGCATATTATTAATTTCTTGAAGATGGTTATTATTGCAATAATATTTCCTTGCAATATATTGTAAAAGGATTAATGTTTATTGAGGTTTATATGGAAACTCATGATACAATTTGAACCTTAAGACAATTCTTGGAGAGAGAAACTGTCCCACTCTGGCTGTTGATCCTCTCCCTAGAACGCAGGAACAAAAACAGGGGCATAACTTGGATTCTTCCCCCATGTTTCCCAGTGGATTCTAGCCATGCCATATAGGGGTCCTGAACTCAGAAGTTACACATCTGGGCTTTTCTAAATAATGCCTAAATCCCACTACATCTTCCCCCTTTGTCTAACAGAGAAAGTTCTAAACTAAGTATAAGACTATATACATTACATTATAGTCATTACAAGGTAATATCTTGTGGAGCAAGGTCAACTACAACTGAAAAACAAAAATATAAGATATATCTTAAATATTTAGAATATTGGTAAGGGGCAATGTACAGGGATTACTTCAAGGCTATTTATCTTGAATAATAAGAATCCAATGCCTGAATGTTCTTTGCTAAGATATGAGGTAGTAGTAACCTCATATCTAGACTTTAACCCGATCAAGACCTGAGGAAGTAAATATATTATCTAAAAATTTTAACCGTAAGAGAACAGCTTCCAAGAATTAGGAGAAGACAGTGACACCCAGCTACCAGGACAGTCACCCATGACTTTTCTGTGCAGATAGAGCATCCAACATTTTGGTGATAGGCATATGGTATCTGACAGATCTCTTCAGAATCAGGGAATTTCTGAAGAATACGTCTTATTCTGTCCAAGCAAGCTTTCAGCAGTCTCTATCCATCCTGCTAGTACAGATTGGACAGCATGCATACTGAAAGCAGTCAAGGAAAAGGACAGTTCTTTGCCCAACAGGCCTTTGTCCACCAAGAAAGAAACGCTTTTAGTAGAGTGGCCTTGATTTCTAAAACCAACTTGAGAAAGAAGTTGTCATGTCTCTCAGGCCAATTTCTGAACAACAAAACATTATATGCCATATTCCTAGGTCTATAAAGACAAAAATAAAATCCCACCCCACCCTTGTTAATTGAGTTGTCCTTCCCATGTGTCCAGTTGTCATATTATGGGATGAGTGATTATGTCTCCTCTTTCAAAGTTGTTTGAGGTAGATATATATCAATTTCTTTGGTATCCATAGTTTTTCTTCTTCTGCGGAAACAAAAGCAAAACACCTTCCCCAATAAAGCACATATTCCAGCTTGTATTCTAGGACCAGCATATCCTTGAAGTGGACAGACTGGTTTATCTCAGAAATTTTTGTTTGTTTGTTTCCTCAATTATTCAATGTCTCTGCATAACCATTATTCCTTTCTCATCTGTATTAAGAATACTGAAGGTTTGTAAGGCCTCATGCAATTTCTCCCTGGGTTTTTTGATTCTTCCTTTCTGTTTATGAAGCATCTCTTTAATGGTGTCATAAGATCTTTCCATAACTGCTTCTGTAGAATTGTATAGTATAACTATAATGTACTTTATTTTAAAATATCCAAAAATCTGTCTCAATATTTGAAAAACATATGCTGGAGCATCATCAGTCTTAATTTGTATAGGTATTATTATAATGGCCATGACTTTCACCTTTTTTTTTCAAAATTTCAAGCAATTTTATTATCCCAAATATTTTTTAAGCTATAGTTGGGCTAAAGATACAGCTCAGCTGGGAGAATGCTCACTTAACGTTCACAGAACCCTGAGTGTGATCCCCAGTTCAGGTAAACTATATATGGTGGTGTGCACTTACCTTTTTTTTTAAATTTTTTTTTATTATGAATAAACAAGTCATATTTTCTGTCCTTGTATATCCTTATTCAAGGTCCGTTCCCCCTCTCACCACATCAGGTCATTTTCTCTTCTCCACAACTCTCCATCCCCTCCCCAGCATGGGCAGGAGGTCCCAAGGTCCTAGGGTCCCAATATTGCTCAGTTCAGCTTCCACTCCTGGCAAATCCAGTTTGTGATACCTCACTCAGGAGGATATTCTTCAAATCCATCCTTTGCCTGCAATTAAAAAAAATTAAAATAAAACACAATAATAACCATAACCCAGACTCTTTATGTATGGGCCATCTGTATATGGTTTTTTAGATTTTATTCCTCTATTTCTCCTTTTAAGGGCTTTTGTATCCTTTTTTTTCCTCTCCCAGTCTGTGTATTCTTTTTCATACACATTTTAACCCATTTAAATGTTTTTCTCCATCTGAATCTGTTTCATTGTGTATACTTAAATAACTTTACAACCAGAAAAGCTTTTAAAATGTTAGCACTTTTGGCAGCGTTACAACACAGGCAGAGGTGCTGGAGCCATGCTTACTTTCTCAGTTCTTAGTGGCACACAGCTCTTAAAGAGCCCTTTTTTTGCCAATAAAGCTGAGTCAGAAAACTTTTTCAAGGAGCTGCATCTCTGCCGGTTGCCAGCAAACAGAGCAGACCCAAGAAAATGCTGCAACCAAAAAGCTGTTTTTGACTCTGTTGCCTTTCTGTTTAATATAGGCACAAAGCTTAAATCAATCACAAGCAGTTTGTTGCTTATATTGAGTCTTCTATGAGAATTCTGGGACTCAGTCTTAAGCTGCCTGTCATGGACCTACCATTTTTAAATTCAAGCCCAAACACCGTGGCATCTCTGTAAGATGACCAAATTCAGAAGCTGCCTTTGGCTGTACTTCCGTTTTCTAGAATGCCTTTTTAAATTTTCTCAGGTTTCATGAGGGTGTTTGAGAACTCATATTGGGTGCCATCTGTTGTGTGAGAATTCTGACCCCAAATGGGCCAGAGGTCTGACCTGCTCATGGCCATTCCACCCCCTCTTCCCCTCCCCCACCCCCCGTAAAATGACTCAGACACTTATATTAATTTCATTCTGTTTGGCCTCTATCTCAGGCATATTCCTACCTTGCTCTTTCATCTTAATTCAGTCCATTTTCATTAATCTATCTGGCCACACGTCTGCTGCTCACCTGGGTTCTTTACATGTTTCTTCTTTGGCAGCTGGAAGGAGTCTGTCTGACTTTGCTCTCCTCCTACCTGAAACTTCAGTTTCCTCACCAACTTCTTCTATGGTGCTTGGTGCTTGCCACAAGCCAAAAACAATTTCTTTATTTAAAGAATGATTTTCACAGCATATAGATTAGCATTCTCATCATACTATATTAGCAATATATGGCTTCAGCCTTTTTATCTATCTTTCTTGTCCTATGCATTCAAGTCACCTTATACATTGTTTTACCTGAGATATTCAATTCTAGAAATTGAATACCTACCTTGTTTAGAGGCCAACCCAGATGTCATGATTGTGGGGTTATTATTGAAACGTCTGCCACTATACTAAATAAGACTTGGATAAAAATATTATCTACTTGTATTTTTAATTTTGGCTTGTTTATTTGTGAAAGTCTGTCAGAATATTGTTTTTGTGTGTTTTTCCTTAAAAATTTTGATTCCTCCTTAAAGGTTTTATATTATCTAGTGCTGTATGGTTCTTCACATTAGGCACTGGATTTTCTTTTTTTTTTTTTTTTTTTTTTTTTTTTTTTTTTTTTTTTTTTTTTTTTTTTTTTTTTTTTTTTTTTTTTTTTTTTTTTTTTTTTTTTTTTTTTTTTTTACTGGTTGGTATTTTATTTTTTTTTCCTTCTTTATTTTGTATTTATCAAAAAAAACACAGTAAAAAGAATTTAAAATGTGGAAGAGTTAACAATAACTATACAGAGGATAAGAATGATAAGCATGGCTTATCAAGGGTGGAAATGAAAATAAGATTGCTACACATATATTTTTTTGTGTTCAGCTTTCCCTCTGAATTTTTTTTTTCCATCCCTGTATATCCTTATTCAAGGTCTCTTCCCCCTCCCAACACATCTGGTCATTTTTCTTCTCTGCCGGGAGCAGACAGTCCTATGGTCCCACTGACCCAATAATGCTTGGATCAGTCTCCACTTCTGGCCAAATCCAGTTCTTTCCCCTCCACCCTCAAGAGTGAGTCAGGTGTTCCTATAGTTGGACTGGGGTTTGAAGGGTCAGTCCAGGGTGTTTCTGATCCCAAGCTGTTCCGTGGTTGTGGTTTGCCTCTTGGGCATGTTTGGCTTTTTTTCTTGTTTGTTTAGAGACCACTAGTGAGTGAGTACATCCCCTGCTTATCTCTCTGAGTTTGTGAGACTTCACTCAGGAGGATATTCTCCAAATCCATCCATTTGCCTGTGAATTTTAGGATATCATTTTTCCTTACTGCTGCGTAGTATTCCATTGTGTAGATGTACCATAGTTTGTTAATCCATTCTTCAGTTGAGGGACATCTAGGTTGTTTCCAGGTTCTTGCTATTACAAATAATGCTGCTATGAACATAGTTGAGCTAATACCTT
>PVIH01031214.1:0-11154 GCA_004025045.1 Sigmodon hispidus | reverse complement strand
CTAATATAGGGGCACCTACATATGTAAAAGAAACACTGCTAAAGCTCGAATCCCACATCAATTCTTACACCCTAATAGTGGGAGACTTCAATACCCCACTTTCAACCCTGGATAGATCAACCAGACAGAGCCTCAACAGAGAAATAAGGAGTCTAAATGAGGTTATGATGCAAATGAATTTCATAGATATCTATAGAACCTTCCACCCAAAGGCAAAGGAATATACATATTTCTCAGCTCCTCATGGAACTTTCTCCAAAATCGACCACATAATTGGTCATAAAGCAAATATCAGGAGATACAAAAAACATGGAAATAATTCCTTTTAACATATTGGACCTCCAGGACCTAAAGTTAGAGTTCAACAACATCAAAACCCAAAGAAAGCCTACCAACTCATGGAAACTAAACATCAATCAGCTGAACCATCTCTGGGTCAAGGAAGAAACTAAGAAAGAAATCAAAGTCTTCCTAGAATTCAATGAAAATGAATCTACAACCTATCCACACTTGTGGGACACAATGAAAGCAGTGTTAATAGGAAAATTCATAGTGTTAGATGCCTATATGAAAAACCTTGAGAAATCCCACACTAGAGACCTAACAGCTCAGCTGGAAGCCTTAGAACAATTAGAAGCGAACTCACCTAGAAGGAGTAGACGGCAGGAAATAATCAAACTTAGAGCTGAAATCAATACAATTAAAACAAAAAGAACAATACAAAGAATCAACGAATCTAAGAGTGGTTCTTGAGAAAGTTAACAAGATAGATAAGCCCTTAGCCAAACTAATCAAAAACAGAGACAGAGTGTTCAAATCAACAAAATCAGAGATGAAAAGGGGGACATAATAACAGACCCCCAGGAAATACAGAGAATTATCAGATCATATTTTGAAAATCTGTATTCCACGAAAATGGAAAACCTAGAAGAAATGGACAGCTTTCTGGACAGGTACCATCTATCAAAACTAAATGAAGATCAGATTAATTTCCTAAACAGGCCTATAACCCTTAAGGAAATTGAAGCTGTCATTAAAAAACTCACCAAAAATAAAAGCCCTGGCCCAGATGGTTTCAGTGCTGAATTCTACCAGACATTCAAAGAAGAATTACTCCTGTTACTCCTCAAACTATTTCACACAGTAGAAACTGAAGGAATATTGCCAAATTCCTTTTATGAGGCCACAATCACCCTAATAGCCAAGCCACTCAAAGACAAACAAAGAAGGAGAATTACAGACCAATTATCCTCATGAATATTGATGTGAAAATTCTCAACACAATCTTGGCAAACCATATACAACAATGTATTAAAGATATCATCCACCATGACAAAGTAGGCTTCATCCTGGAAATGCAGGGCTGTTTTAACATATGAAAAACTGTAAATGTTATCCATCATATGAACAAACTAAAGGAACAATACTGCATGATCATATCCTTAGATGCGGATAAAGCCTTTGACAAAATCCAACACTCCTTTATGATTAAAGCCCTGGAGAGATCAGGAACACAGGGAGAATTCCTAAATATAATAAAGGTGATCTACAAGAAGCCAGCAGCCAGTATCAAACTTAGTGGAGAAAAACTCAAACCAATCCCACTAAAGTCATGAACTAGACAAGGATGTCCTCTCTCCCCTTATCTATTCAATATAGTTCTCGAAGTTTTAGCTAAAGCAATAAGGGAACGAAAAGAGATTAAGGGCATACAAGTTGGAAAAGAAGAAGTGAAGCTATCTCTATTTGCAGATGATATAATTGTATACATATGTGACCCACAAAACTCTTCCAAGGAACTGCTACAGCTGATAAACACCTTCAGCAATGTAGCAGAATACAAGATTAACTCAAAGAAATCAGTAGCCCTTCTGTACACTAAAGATAGAAGAGCTGAAAAAGAAATAAGGGAAACATTACCCTTCATAATAGCTTCAAATAGTATTAAATACCTTTGAGTAACTATAACCAAAGAAGTAACAGACCTATTTGACAAAAATTTTAAAACACTGAAGAAAGAAATTGAAGAGGATATTAGAAAATGGAAAGCTCTCCCATGTACCTGGATCAGTAGGATCAACATAGTAAAAATGGCAATTCTACCAAAGGCAATCTACAGATTCAATGCACTGCCCATCAAAATCCCAACACAATATTTTTTGGACCTTAAAAGAACAATACTCAATTTCATTTGGAATAACAGGAAAGCCAGGCTTGCCAAAACAATTTTACTCAACAAAAGAACCTCAGGAGGTATCACCATCCCTGACTTCAAGCTATACTATAGAGCTACAGTAATAAAAACAGCCTGATACTGGCATAAAAACAGACTGTGGACCAATGGAATAGAATTGAGGATCCAGACATTAACCAAAAAACCTATGAACACCTGATCTTTGACAAAGAGGCCCAAAACATTCAATGGAAAAAAAGATAGTATATTTAACAAATGGTGTTGTCATGGCTGGATGGAAGTGTGCAGAAAAATGCAAATATATCCGAGCCTGACACCCTGCACAAAACTCAAATCCAAGTGGATTAAAGACCTCAACTCAAACCTAACCACTTTGAACTTAATAGAAATGAAAGTGGGAAATGCACTTCTACAAATTGGCACAGGCGACCACTTCCTAAATATAACACCAGTGGCACAGACATTAACACCAACAATCAATAAGTGGGATCTCATAAAGCTAGGAAGCTTTTGCAAAGCCAAGGATACTGTCAATAGGACAAAACGCCAGTCTACAGATTGGGAAAAGATTTTCACCAACCCTGCAAGTGATATAGGACTAATCTCTAAGGTATATAAAAAGCTCAAGAATTTAGAGCCCATAACCTTGAATAACCCTATCAAAATATGGGCTACAGATCTAAAAAGGGAATTCTCACCAGAGGAACTATGAATGGCTGAAAGGCACCTGAAAAAGTGCTCTTCATCTTTAGCCCTCAGAGAAATGCAAATAAAAACAACTTTGAGATACCACCTAACACCTATTAGAGTGGCTAAGATAAAAGGCACAGATGACAACCTATGTTGGAGAGGATGTGGAACAAGGGGAACACTCCTCCATTGTTGGTGGGAGTGTAAGCTTGTTCAGACACTTTGGAATGCAATGTGGCGGTTTCTCAGAACATTGAGAATCAGTCTCCCCAAGGACCCAGCAATACCACTTCTGGGTGTATACCCTAAAGAGGCACATTCACACTCCAAAGGTATTAGCTCAACTAAGTTCAAAGCAGCATTATTTGTAATAGCAAGAACCTGGAAACAACCTAGATGTCCCTCAACTGAAGAATGGATTGACAAACTGTGGTACATCTACACAATGGTGTACTACTCAGCCGTAAGAAAAAATGAAATCCTAAAATTTGGAGGCAAATGGATGGATTTGGAGAATATCCTCCTGAGTAAGGTACCACAATCTCAGAAATATAAGCAGGGGATGTACTCACTCATTAGTGGTCTCTAAACAAACAAACAAGAAAAAAAAAGCCAAGCATACCTGAGCTGCAAACCACAACCACTGAACTTCTTGGGATCAGAAACACCCTTGACTGACCCTTCAGACCCCACTCCAACTATAGGAACACCTGACTCACTCTTGAGGAAGGATGGACAAAACTTGATTTGGCCAGGAGTGCAGACTGATCCAAACATTATTGGGTCAGTGGGACCATAGTACTGTCTTCTCCCTGCCCATGGAGGGAATGGGGAATTGCGGAGAAGAAAAATGACCTGATGTGGTGGGAGGGGGAAGGTACCTTGAATAAGGATATACAGGGATGGAAAAAAAATTCAGAGGCAAAGCTGAACACAAAGTAAATATATGCGTAGCAATCTTATTTCATTATCACCCTTGATAAGTCATGCTCATGATTTTTATCCACTTTATTGTTATTGTTAACTTTTCAGCATTTTAAATTCATTTTATTGTTTTTTTATATAAATACAAAATAAAGAAAGGAAGAAAGAAAAGAAAATGTGACTTTATTCATAATAAAAAAATTAAACTTATGTAAAACAAAAAAAGAAAATAAAAAAGTATAAAATACCCTCTCTTTAAGTTGTGTCATAATCACATCAAATTCACTTATAATCTTTGCATTTTTACAGGCATAAAAAGGTAGAATATTATAAAAGAGATATAATAAGCACTCTTAATATTCCAATAAGGTTACTAGAAATGTTTTGGGTTAAAACTTTTTTTTTATAGTTGTATCATCCATCTATATGGCTATTTTAAAACAATACTTCTCCAGTCTAAGCATTATAATGTTTTGTTTGATACCATTCTTAAATAGAAATTTTATCTTTGTTCTTTTGCAGATACACTATAAATATATGTTTTAAAAAATTATATTAGACTTTTGTAGAAACTTCCTTGCTTAAACTATTTACCTAGAAAATTGTGTTTCTAATTTTTCTAATCAATTTGAATTAATATTACTATTTTTAAAAAATATGATAGAACATTCCAGTTACTTAGTTTCCAAGCCAATTCATTAATAGCTATATTCATATTAATCACAAAGCCTGGCTGAATCCTTATATTTATCAGCTCATTCCTCTCAAATCTTTAGCCTGGCTTATATGAGGTCAGTTACTTTATATTTTAGATTAGAATACCAAATATATCTGCTTTTGAAATAATATCTTTGATCATATACCTTGATATTTCTAAATATCTAAACAGTTGTGTATTTCTATCAACCCCTAAATCACAACTAATATACAACATACCAACACTCATCAGATAAGAAAGTCATGGTATATTATTTTCTCAAAAACTCATTCCCAAAATTGTTATTTTTTACTCAAATTTTATTACATCTTTTTACTTTTTAGTAGTAAAGCATGTAAAGGTTAGATACATAGAGAGAGAACATGACTCTAAGCCTATTCCTTATCAATATTACATGGAGTTATTTGCTATGGTTTATACTTATACATGGTGAAGTTCTATTCTTGGATTCTTTAATTCTAAATTAAGATTTTTTAATTTAATTAGAAAACTTATTACATAAATATAAGCTATAACTATTCCAAAGACAGCTGCCACATAATCTAATTGAGTCATTCTTGCATATACATCTGAAGTACTAAATCAACACACCACAGAGATTCTGAAGTAAGTTTTTGCTGTACTGGGTGTACTAACCAACTTATAGTACCAACAATCTATTTTGCATTAAAATAGATGACTGGATTAAGAAAGATTGTATATGCACCCAATATAGTTATAATAATACATTTTTATTAGAATAATAAATTTATTGGTATAATAAAATTTTGGTTGTTAAAAAGTGAATGTAAAGTATATTGTCATGTGAATCAAATTAGACTCAGAAGCTATTCATCACGTTTGTATGGCTGTTGAACAGACATTAGTTGTAGACACATAAAATGTATGTGTGTAGAACATAAATATTGAAATCAAGCAGCATTAAGAAATTAGTGGAAATTATGTGAATAAAAAAGATAAAACATGTTTTATAGAGATGAAAGTAAGTATGTGATATATATTTATAAAAATATACTTATTAATATTTGTTAGCAAAAATTAAAAAAAGTTCCTAATGAGGACATGATGTAGAGTATTATTTAACTAGAGAAGAGTGATAAAAAAGAAGGCAGCTAATAAAAGACTTACAAAAACGAATATTTCAATGAATCAGTTGCTGGAGGTCCAGTGTATATTACTATGACAGTTTATAACTCTAGATTCCCTAACCAAAATTGATACCTCTCCTCATAGACCTTTTGTAGAAGTACTGGCATTGGGCTCATTAGAAATAACAAAAGGAGAACACACATACTGTGCTCAGTGGTTAGACTGATGAAGATCTCAGTTCAGCTCTGGGGCAGTTAGGTGAATAGCATAGCTCGAATTCTAAAATCAGACTAACGATAACTTCACAGCCCTTGGCAGAATATTACTCAGAACATTTTTTTTTTGAAACAGTCCCTGCTTCCTGCCTCAATAGATTTTTGTATTGTTGTTTCTAGTTGGATATCAGAATGTCCAGGGGTGTGCTATTCTGATTTAGAGAGAGACCGAGATAGGATAGGCTTTGTATTAGTGACTTCTAATATATGAACTCCAGGTCATCAGTGGTGTGCAGAGGTCATTTAGAGATTTCATAGTGATTACTGTAGCCTCTGAATTAGGTATTTTATTTCAGGCCACATTTAGGGATTTTCCTACTGAAGTTCAAGGGAACCAAATACAGTGAAGATGTCATCTTCTATGACAAAATTTCTTGAGCCTTATCAACATTATTTATCAGTGGTTCTAGAAATTTGTCATTTGCTGACTCATTTTGAGTATTAAGATAAATTTACATAATTTGCTACATGTAAGTTTGTTCTGATTTGCTAGATTAAGAATAATTGGCGGCAAGCACATAATAGAGTCTCTTGAATTCTGGTATATAGAAATATAATATATTAAATAATTTGACACATCACAAGAAGAAATGTTATACCCTTTAACATTCCATTGGAGAAAATGACTTTCCAATTTTTTACAAGTATCAATTACAAATAGTTTCTGTAACCACTTTTTTGTCTCAGTGCTGAGATTATTTCTGGTCTGATGCAGTTCACACACATTCTGTCACAGTCTTTGTAAGTTCACAGGTGCATCAGTCCTGCTATATTTAGAAGATATTATTTCCTTGTAGTCATCTACCACTACTAGCTCTTACAGTATTTATTTCTCCTTTTCTGATAGATCATTTGGCTTTGATGGAAAGGGTGAAATAATAACTGCTCACTTTAGGAGTTCCAAAGTCTCTTGCACTTTGAAATCATTCAGTTTCAGATGTTTGTTTTTTTTTTTTTGAATTATTGCCAACAAACAAAAAATTAATAAATCAAAATTTCTTTGATTGGGGTTGAGTAATGCAATGCTCTCTGTATAGAAATATGTTATTAGGGGTTATATTATTTCCATCCTCTTTTAGTAGAATAGTAATTGTTCTACTCAAACTATTACCTATCTCATCTCAGTTGTTAAGAGCATGAACTGTTCTTTAGAGGACACTAGTTTGGTTTCAATAATCCATAATTGGTAACTTCCAACTTCCTGTAACTACAAATTCAGCAGTATCAAATGCATGTGGTTCCTGAAGGTACTTGTATGCTTGTGTATATTCCCCTTATACACATAAGAAAAAATAACAAGAATAAATATTTGAATAGGAATATGGGAGAGTTCATAAAGATGAAAGAAAATGAAAAAAAGATTCAAAAATAAATTGCAATGTAAAAAGACAACATCTATAGCAAAAGAAAAATTTAAAAATTCTTCAAAGATATTATTCAAAACCAATGTTTCAATTTAGCAATAGGTTCTCAGATTCTATTAGGACAGAAATTAGAATGTTTCTTTCATATTGATCCTACCATTAAGAATATTAAATATTGCTGATAACTAAGCTTCTATAAGATGTCAAAAAGAAAACAGTAATTCCTTTTTATTGATAGCAAATACTTTATAGAATTATCCAAACTTACCATATTAGAGGTATAATAGTTTTTCTTAATAAAAATGTCTAAGTAAACAGGGTGGGTGTCTTGGCTTGTGCCTGCAATTTTAAGATGAAGGTAGCTGAGATAGAAGGTTTGCTCCAAGCTATTCTAGTCTTCAGATGGACTTCCAAAACAACATGGGTTACAAAGTGAAACCCTCTAAGAAAATTAAACAAAACCATAGCAACACCATGTATACAACCTTTATAGCATCTTTGTCATATGAAGATTATAAAGGTGACAAATAGCTTTCTAATAAACATCAAATGTTCTACATTATCAAATTAAATAGGTTATAAGCTTTAAAATGCTAAAACCATAATTACTGATAGGTGCAACTTTAGATGGAAAACATTTAAATATCAACATTTCATGTGTAAAATTCCAAATATTCCAACAGAATGGACAAGGTAAGAATAATGCCCCTTTAGAGATGCTAACACATTAAATTTTTCCACATGGCTTATGGGTCTATGCTGCATTTCTTCTGATATTAGGCAAAATAAATATGTATTTAGTCTTCAGTGTTCAGTTATTTATTCATTATCATACAATATCTGAAATCAACGACCAACCATATTTTTTAGCAGCCCAAATGTTTAATGTTTTGCAAAAAGGCTACCATCTTTGTTTCTTTTTCCTTAGATGCTCTGTTCAAGGTTTGATATTAGTATAGTTCTGAGCACATGACAAGAGACCTTCCTTCCATATTTCCTGGTAGTCTGTCCCATTGTACTGGTGACATTTCTTACCTAAATAGTCAGAATTAAACAGTAGAGAATCCTCTATAAACTTGTTTTTAGATGAAACATATCACTTCTTAATTTGTACTTTAATAGCAAATTAATATTATAAAAATGTTATATATTTTCTGGGATCTGCTTGATGATTTATGTTATTCAACAAATGTATATGTTTTTTCATATTCTTAAGAGTAGTGTCATATGGAAGTTTCTTGTGTTTTCATTTTTTTCAGTTAATATCTAGAGAGTTACAATGTTACTTCTTTTTGATAACTCATTTGATAGAGTAAACTTATTTTTATCTGCTATTTTATTAGACTTGATGTACTTTATCAATATTATTGAACAGTCATTGTAAAGATTTTGTTTTTGTTTTCAAGTGCTAAAGATTTCCATTCCTAATTTTGAACTTCTTACATGTTCAAGCTTAATATGTAGGTTAAATTGTCATATTAAAATGAATATGTACAAAATTAAAGTGTTATAAGTTTTCTGCAGCTAACTTTTCTTTTGTAGCTATTTACTTGCACTAAATGCTAGTTGAACACAATTTTGTCAAATATATGTTTAATTGTCATTATCTCCAAGCATGAAACGATTGTAAAATTATTTTCAAGTTTTATTTTAGTGAAGAAGTACTTATAAATGTGATTTAGTTGTAAAAAAGAATTGGTTATTTAAAAGAATTTAATCACTATTTGCTAAATTAATGAAAGTACACTGCCATCCAGGTATGTCAACACAATTTGTTGAAGATACTATTTTTTTCCATTGAATATTTTTGGCTGCTTTGTCAGAACTCAGATGTTCATAGGTTTTTTGAGTTAATGTTGGGACCTTAATTCAATTCCATTGATCCATGAGGGTGATTTATGCTAAGGTCAGGCTGTTTTTATTACTGCAGCTCTATAGTATATCTTGAACTCAGGGAAGGTGATGCCTCCTGAGGTTCTTTTGTTGAGCAAAATTGGTTTGGCAATCTGGGCTGTCCTATTATTCCAAACAAAATTGAGTATTGTTCTTTCAAGATCAGTAAAAATTGTGTTGGAATGTTGATGGGAATTGCATTGAACCTGTAGATTGCTTTTGGTAGAATTGCCATTTTTTACTATGTTTATCCTATCTATCCAGGAACATGGGAGATCTTTCCATTTTCTGATATCCTCTTCAATTTCTTTCTTCAGTGATTTAAAGTTTTTCAAATAGATCTGTTATTTCTTTGGTTATAATTAAACCAAAGTATTTAATGTTATTTGCAGCTATTATAAAGGGTGATGTTTCACTTATTTCTTTTTAAGTCCTTTTATCTTTATTGTATAGGAGGGCTATTGATTTGTTTGAGTTAATCTTGTATCCTGGTACCTTGCTAAAGGTATTTATCAGCTGTGGAAGTTCCCTGGTAGAATTTTGTGGGTCACTTATGTATACAATCATATCATCTGCAAATAGAGATAGTTTCACTTCTTTTCCAATTTGTATCCCCTTTATTTCCTTGTGTTCTCGTATTGCTTTAGTTAATACTTTGAGAGCTACATTGAATAGATAAGGGGAGGGAGGGCAGCATTGTCTAGCTGCCGATTTTAGTTGGATTGCTTTGAAGTTTTCTCCATTTAGTTTGATGTTGGCTATTGGATTCTTGTAAATTGCCTTTATTATATTTAGATATTTTCCCTGTATTCTTGATCTCTCTAGGAATTTTATCATAAAGGAGTATTGGATTTTGTCAAAACTTTTTAGTTGTCTATTTATGTGGTTTGTTTTTCTTCATTTTGTTTGTATGTTGGATGACATTTACTATGATTTTTGTATTTTAAACCATACTTACATTTCTGAAATGAAGCCTACTTGTACATGGTGTATGATATTTTTTATATTTTGTTTTATATGGTTTGCCAGAATTTTGTTGATAATTTTTTTCAGTATACATTTTTATTATTATTATTATTATTATTAACAAAGAAGTCACGCTTTCTATCCCTGTATATCCTTATTCATATAATTTTTTCATCAATATTCATGTCAGAAATTGGTCTATCATTCTTTTTCTTTGTTGTGTCTTTGAGTGGCTTTGGTATTAGGGTAATTGTGGCCTCATAAAAAGAGTTTCACAATATCCCTTCAGTTTCTACTCTATGAAACAGTTTGGAGTGTATTGGTAGTAGTTCTTTGAATGTCTCGTAGAATTCTGCACTGAAACCATCTGGACCAGGGCTTTTTTTTTTTCCTTGGGAGGCTTTTAATGACAGCTTCAATTTTCTTTAGGGTTATAGGTCTATTTAGACATCTATTCTGTTCTTGATTTAATTTTGGTAAATGGTACCTTTCTAAAAGGCTGTCCATTTATTCTAGAGTCTCCATTTTTGTGGATTACAGATTTTCAAAGTATGTCCTGATAATTCCCTGGATTTTCTGTGGGTCTGTCTTATATCCCCTTTTCATTTCTCATTTTGTTGATTTAGATACTCTCTCTCTCTGCTTTTTGGTTAGTTTGTATAGAGTGAAGCTAAATGTGTGTCACTGGAACAATGCATTCGGCTATGGTATCTTATAGTTCTATAGTTGAAGTTCATGGAAAACAAATAGCTCTGTGTAGTTGTGAAAGATCATAGTAATTGAGCATTGTGAAAAGTTAAATTGTACAAGAACAGACATAAAACTGAAGACAAACTAACATTTTGAGAAATACAGAAGAATGTGGATATATACTTCAATTAAAATAGTACATTTATGTATTAGAAAGTTATTTAATATTAGAGTTTGAAATCTTATTTTCACAACAGTTCATTTAAAAAATTGTACAACAGACTAAGAGAAAGAAAATGATACTTCTGATAATATTATCAATGTCTAGGGTAAGCCAATGAAGGATAATAT
>PVIH01031213.1:0-11154 GCA_004025045.1 Sigmodon hispidus | reverse complement strand
CCACACCCCAGCCCCTCACGGGGGGATTCTAGGCAGGGGCTCTACCACTGAGCCACACCCCAGCCCCTCACTGGGGGATTCTAGGCAGGGGCTCTACCACTGAGCCACACCCCAGCCCCTCACTGGGGGATTCTAGGCAGGGGCTCTACCACTGAGCCACACCCTAGCCCCTCACTGGGGGATTCTAGGCAGGGGCTCTACCACTGAGTTTCATCCTTTGTGTGTTTTTTTACTTCTTATTTTAAGGTTAAACATCACTTATTTGCCCAGGCTGTCCTTGAGCTCCCTCTGTAGTGCAAAGTGTCTGGAAATCGATACACTCTCCCTTTAGTCTCTAATAGCTGGGATGATAGACCTGTAACACAAGACCGGTCCATTATGCTATTTCCAGGGGTGCAGGTCACTGCATTTTGCTCTAATGCATCCCACAGTATCTTCTCCTGTATCCCCTTGTCCATCCGATGCTTTGCTTCTTCCCTCCATGTAGGTCTCCTTCTTTCATGCACATGCCTGCACACAGAAGAGAAAATATTTATCTTTTGGAGCCTGACTTTTCATTTCACATGATGATCTACAGTTCTATCAATTTTCCTGCAAAGGACATAACTTCATTTCTTTTGTAGCTGAATAAACTCCCATTGTGCGTAGATGCCATGTTTTCTTTACCCGTGCATCTTTTGACAGTCGTGTAAGCTGATCCTAAATCTTGGCTTATGTGAACAGTATAGTAATAGACATGACTATGGGTCACAGTGGCTCATGCCTGTGATCCCAGCACTGGGGATCTGAGTTAGGAAGACTGTCCTGAGTTTGAGACTGCCTGGGCTACCTGGTGAGTTCCAGAATGACCTGGGCTAAGAGTAAAATTCTGTACCCCAAATCCAGAAAGCAAAACATGACTGTTCAGGCATAGCTGTGGTGTGCTGACCTCAGTCACACCCAACGTGGCACAGCTGGACCATAATAGTTGTAAATTTTGTTTTGAGAGAAACTTCATAAAATTTCCACAGTGGCCACTCTAGTTCACAGGCCCAAATCCTGTTTGTCTTTTCCTTTCTCTCTCTTTCTTTTCTCTCTCCATCTCTCTTTGCACCTTTCTCCAAGTCTCATCTCCTTTTTTCTTGATACAGAGCCCCAGTTAGCATCTAACTTATTCTTTAGACAGAATTGAACTTGAGAACAGACCCTCTAAATGCCCATCACCAAAGGAAAGAGGAACACAGCTGGAGAGGTGTGAACATCTGGATCATATAAACAAGGCCAGCATGCAACAATGTGGCTGAATCACCAAAATAAATATAATGTCAAGAGGTTGGGGGTGGGGCAAATTCTAGGAGCCCATGAAGTCCAACAATATTGTTATAGATTGATCATTGATGACAAAGAACACACTCCCATTCATGAGCACACATGGAGGGAGTGACCCTGCAGATGGGGCTGACCTGTAAGTATTTGGTTTGGTGGCAAGTAGGGTTTGAGACAGGGTCTCACTCTGTAGTCCAAGCTGGCCTAGAACTCACTATTAGCTGACGCTACCATTTGACTCACCATAGCCCTGGCTGACCCAGAACTCACTCTGTAGCCTGAGCTGGCCTAAGGTTTCTTTTCTTTCCCTGGCCTGCTCTTTTTCTTTTGTCTTGCCTAGGATCAAATCCACAGTCTCAGATATACAAGTCCTGCCCCTATTCTTGACTTTTCAATCCTCCTGCCTCTTAAGCGGTGGGATTGCAGGCCTGCTCATGCACCACCATGCCAACATTATCTATTTTATACTAAACGAAAAACAACCTCAGAGTGGAAATCATATGGCTTTTGTCAGTCTCTAGTGGATGGAATTTGTTCTGTTATTCTCTGTTCTTTTCTGTGTTTTTAAACATTTTTAATATATAAAAGCCAGTGAGAACTACATCCTGCATCCACGTGTTCCCCTTCTTCAAAGAGCGGTGTACTCTCTAAAGACAGGGATGGCACAGCTGGGGATGAATTGTTCTCCTTATCCAAGCAGCTTTTTGGCCAACATGCCTTCCCCCAGCAGGGCAGCCCACCATGGGGCAAAAGTTGACTTAACAGTACCCTAGAGACCTCAAAAATATCTGGACACTGTGGACCTTATTGATCACCATAGCCACAGAGGCATGTATATAGGGGTGAGGGGTAAAATGCAATTCAATCAATACACGCCTTTCTTCTGCTCCTGACCTCAAATAATGTATGTGCTGATTAAGGGGCCTGTCACTTAGTTTTAAAAGCAGCGTTAAATATTAATTATGAGTCATATGGCTCGACCCTGGGATGGGTCACCATCTCCTTCCTTCAGGGGTTCTCCTGGGACTCTGGAAGAAACCCCACCTCCACTCCACCGCTGGGAAACGGAGCAGATTTCGATTAGAAATCACAGCCACTCTCTGTTCCCTCTCCCAGCATTAACTGTGGACAGGACAATTACGGAAACAGAATTCATTGTTCGAACAAGCTGAACTCATAATATTAGTGTGGATTTAAAATTTTCTTTCTGGCCAGGAATTAAAAATAGCTCCTTCTCTTGCTCCCTGCCTCCCACCCTCCTGTTCTCTCATTGCTAGATTTAGAAGCTGGGGAACCTTCATAGGTTATACCCTAGTTAGTATTCCTGAGGCAGCATGGCTGAGAATCATTTCATTTTAAATACCAGGTCTTCACCAGATTCCTGCCAGGAAGTCCTACTGCGTGAGCTTTGTGTTGGGTGCAAGGAGACGGAAGCGGAGATAAAACACCCACCTGAGGAGTCTGGGAGCTGATTATGGGACAATACCTGTCTTAGTTAGGGTTATCATTGCTGTGAAAAAACAGCATGACCAAAGCATCTTGGGGAGGAGTTATTTAGCTTACACTTCTGCATCCATAGTCCATCACTGAAGGATGTCAGGACAGGAGAAGTAGAGCAGAAGCTGATGCAGAGGTCATAGAGGAGTACTGCCCACTGGCTTGCTCAGCCTCCTTTCTTATAGAACCCAGAACCACCAGCCCAGGGATGGCACCTCCCACAGTGGGCTCGGCCCTCCCCCATCAATCACTAATTAAGAAAATGCCTTCCAGGCTTGTTTGCGTAGTGGGATGTATGGATGCATTTTCTCAATTGAGGTGCCCCTAACTCGCAGATGACAGAAAAACTAGCCAGTTCACTACCAGAACTCACACCCATGTTCCCAAATCTGCCAACTCTGAGTCCTCAGCTCCTTCCGTTCTCGGCTCTCCCCACATCTAGCCTCCGCTGACTTGTCTCCCACCTTAGAGCTCAAATCCAATCAGGTTTCATGGCCTGGGGTGGGGGTGAGGGTGCCTCTGTGCTTCTGTACAAGTGTGAGGTCCTGAGTTCATACATCCTCAGAATCTGTGTAAAAGGCATGTGTGGTCACACGCACACTTGGAATCCTAGTACTAGACAGGAAGAGAAAGGAGGTTCCTGGGGTTCAGTGGCTAGCCTGGCTCAATGGCCCGAGCCTGGGGCCAGTAAGAGATCCTGCCTTAAAAAAACAAAGAGGAAAAGTAGCTGAGGAAGACACCCAAGGCTCACCTCTGGCCTCACATGCATGTGTAGATATGCATTTGCACTTGTATATTTCACTGCATAGGCCAATCCAGCTTGATCTCCCTGTCTGCCTCCTCTCTTGAGACTCTGGGAATATAAGTGCATACCACTGTGCCTGTCCCTTTTCCTTGTCCCCCCCTCCCCTCCCCTTCTCTCTCTCTCCCCCCTCCCTCCATCCCTCCCTTCCTCCCTCCCAACCTCCGCCTCCCTCCCTTCCTCCCTCCTTGTTTCTTATGTGTGTTCTCGGGAATCCAAACTCAGGTTCTTGCACTTGCCAAAAAACCCCACTTTGACAACTGAGGCACCCTCCCAGCTCAGAAACTATGTTTTAGTAAAGATTTTTAGAAACTGGGGAGATGGCTCGGCAATTAAGAACATATACACCCACACAGGGTGGCTTACAACAGCCTCTGCTATTAAGAACATATATACCCACATAGAATGGCTTCAACTCAAGTGCTAGGGGACCCAACACTCTCTTTTGGCATCTGTGGGGAACTGTACTCACATGTATATACCCTACCCTGTACACATAAGTTAAAAAGTAATATTTTATAGACATGTAAACAGACTCAGACAAGAGTCAAAATGTAGACCTCCTGATACATGACTGGGTTGAAGCATCCCCCTAAATAATATCCATCTGTAATGTTAGGATGTGATTTTATTTGGAAATCAGATTTTTGCAGATGTAGTTTGCCAAGACTAGGCCATGATCACTGCTGAGCATTCCAGTCACTTAGGAAAGCTTGCCTTTGGGAAGCAGGCCTCTCAAACTTTGCCACTATGGCCGCTGGTGCATCTTAGCCTATTAGGATTCTGATGCTACAAGTCCAGTGTAGATTAAGCACACAAGCCTTCATAATAAACCAGGTGACACCCAGGTGGTTGCTATGGGAATCACATCAAGTAATTTCAACTTTATTGTCCTTTGTCAACTTTGACTGTCAGTAACTCCCTGGTTCATCCTACAAAAGTTTACTAACATTCTGACCCCAGAATGAAATACACATTGATGGTTCAAGGCAAAAGAAACTGAAGCTTTGGGCTAAGGGGTGTGTGTGTGTGTGTGTGTGTGTGTGTGTGTGTGTGTGTATGCCTGCATGCCTGTGCCTGTATGGGTGCATTCGTGCATGTGTTTGTGCGTGTGTGTGTGTGTGTGTGTGTGTGTGTGTGTGTGTGTGTGTGCGTTGGTTTGCATATATGTGGAGACTTTATTTCTCTCCACCCAATCACCCTCCACCTTAATTTTTAAAAAGTAATTTTAAAGATTTATTTTATTTGTAATTACAGATGTGCATGTGTCTGTGTGGGGATGTATGTACCTCAGTGCAGGTACCCACAAAGGCACAAAAAGAGAGTTAAACTTCTCTGGAGCTGGAATTATAGGCAGTTCTTATCCGCCTGATATGATTCCTATGCAAGCGCAGTGTGTGCTCTTAATGCTGACCCATATCTCCAGTTCTTCTACTTTCCTTATTTTTAAAAACAAAGTGCTTCACTGAGCCTGGAGCTCACCATTTCAATTATTCTGCCTGGCTACTGGGCCCCGGGGTATCCTCCTGTCTCAGCCTACCCAGTGCTAGGGTAGCAGGCATGCACCACCACACCCAGTGTTTAACATGGGTTCTGGGTCTCGAACCCTGACTCCCTTGCTTGTGCATCAGGCACTTTACCCAATGGAACCATGCCCCTCCCCAGCCCAAGATGATCTCTTTTGTGTCTTTATTTCCTGTCTACACTGGCAAACTATGGGACTTCAGTGGTGATATTGAGCTCTGCTCAGATACCTTCTGGGTGGCCTCACAGATTCTTTGATGAACAAACATGTAAGCTTCCTAATTGGACTACTCCTGTAGAGAATTATTTTATTATTAGAGATGATAGGAGCTTCACTAAACCTTGATGGTTGTGCTGGCTTTGTTTGGAGCTCCTGATAACTGAATTCGCCAGTATTTCTCTTTCAAGGCCCACTTTTTTCCTCCCGGCTTAGATAATCAGTGCACTCCGCTTTATTCTTATAAGAGTTCTATATATGTCTGTTCAATTTCGCTGATGTCTTTCTTTTTTTGTGTTTTTGACACGCTAGTGGAGGATGGTAGGAACCTTTATGTTCAAGGCTAGAAGAACAAATGTTCAAAGCTCGGATACAACTCAGAAATTATAAGAGGAAATAATTATTACAATAGAGAAGAAATATCACTCTGGTCTACACTAATGCACTTAACTGTCAAACAAAGGGATCTTTAAGATGATGAAGCACGCGCCGCGGGGGGAGAAAAATGAGAAGGAAAAAATACGGCTGCAATTTATCCCCAGGGTAATTCTCATAGGAAGGATCCCATTCTGCTTTGTAATCACTTACGGAGGAAATCGCTGTGAACTGGGGAAGAAGGACGAGGCCAGGAGCATTAACTTGAGGACAGGGGTCATGATTCTTACCTACGAGGGTAGGGCGGAGACATGACACTTGGTTGGGAGAGAATATGAGCGGTGATGCCCATTTCATGAGGGTAGGATGTTTAACACCTCCAAGGTCAATGGTAGAAGGCTTACAACTTCTAAGCATTAAAATAAGACAGGGCTGGAGGTGGGCAATGGTGAGTAATGGTGAGGACTTCAGTTTGATCCTCAGCCCCCACTTAAAAAGCTGCCTATGGTGGCATGCATCTGTAACAACTCTACTGTAGATGCAGAGATGGGTGGGTGGAATTCTGGATTTCACTGGCCAGCTACTCTATTTTAGGCAAGGTCTAGGTTCAACAAAAAGCTGTGCCTCAAAAAATAAGGTGGGGCTAGAGAGATGGTTCAGCAGTTACGAGTGCATACCACTCTGCAGAGGAGCTCAGTTTGGCTTTTGGTACCACACTGGCCAGTTTATGACCACCCTTAGCTCCAGCCTCTGCCTGCACAAACACCTGTATGCATATTCATAAGCTGTCTCCATATACATATGGACAGTTTTAAAATATCATAAAAGGCCTTTTGTTCTTGTTTTTTAAGTAGACAGCAACTGAGAAAGACACCTGACAAGTTCTGACCTTCATCACGTCTTCCCATTCACTATTATGACCTCATCTGGGGTAAATAAAGCCTTCATTCACTCTATGATTTATAAAGTAGACTGGAGACCAGGCATGGTGGTGCACATATGTAACCTCAGCACTTGGGAGACGGAGACAGGAGGATGGCTTTGTCTCAACATTTTAAGGGCTGATCATGTAGCTCCGTTGGTAGACTGTTTGCCTGGTGTGTGCAGAGCAGGTGTGCCAGGTGAGATTGAGTGTGTTGGCACACATCAGTAATTCCAATAAGAGGGAAGAGGGAAGTAGAGGCAGGAAGATCAGAGATTTGAGGTCATCTTCAGCCTCAGAGTGAGGTCAAGGCCAGCCTAGGCTACATGAGACCATACCTTTAAAAGGGGGAAAAAAAGGTAAAACTGAGTATTTCTTTTTATATCACAAAAAAAACTAGCGTCAGGATTTTCTTAATGCCTGTATAGGTTAATGCTCAAAACACAACTTGAGAGGATGGAAAAAAAGAAAAAGCAGGGAAATGATGAGGAAGAGAAGGACACAAGCTTCTGTGACGGTCAGTGTGACCTGTTCCCCATAGGCTCATTTGTTGGAACACTGGGTCCCTAGATGATAGAGCTGCTTTGTGAACCTTGAGAAAGTGGGATTTCTGGAGGAAGTGGGACCCTGGAGGACGGGAATCAAGGTTTACAGTTCATGCGGACAAGAACACATGACTTCCAACAGGGCCCCCCCCCCCCGCAGACCTTTGCTCCCATATAGGATCTGCTCCCCAGTCCAAAGCTGCCCTTGCTATTGCTCTAGCTGTGCAACCCAGCATTCCCCAGTTTCCAGATTAGAGTCCAAGGACTCCCAGGCTGACCTTGCTCTGTCCACCCATAGCCAAGGCACACATATTTCAGTCACCAACCTGATAGCACATCCCCAACGATTCCAGACTGTGTCTGCTTCGACATCTCTGCAGGCAACAGCTGCTCCTTCCATCTGCTCTTGGAGCCAACAGAAGCTGTTAGCGTTAGTTATGTTTTTCCTCGCTATGACTGAAGACCTGATGGAGACGTTGAATAGAGAGGGTTTATTTGGGCTCACGGTCGGCCATGGCAGAGAAATGGCAGCTGAGATGGGCACTTTCTAGGTTACAGGAGTCACAGATCCTACTTCTTCACCTCTTCAGACCATGAAACAAAGAGCATGGGCAGAAATTGGGGCCAACGTACGATCTCAAACAAAACCGTGCAGTGACCGACCACCTTCTAATGGTTTGCTAAACTCCCCAGTTAGCCAGGTCAGCAGGGGATGGAGTGTTGAAACACGTGAACCTACGGGCGGGCGTCTCACAGTCCAATCATAACACTGGGCAATGCATAGATTCCTCACAACCATGGGCAGCCTCTGAGCCCAGGCCACTGTTCCAGCCAAGCCCTCATTAGGGAAGTTTCCAGAACTTTTTACTAGTGTTACTAACCGTCTGTCTGTCTGTCTGGACAGGGTGTTTCCAAGAATTTGGCATCTTGTTCAAAGAATTGAAGAAATGTGCACCAAAAACAAACAAACAAAAACAAACAAACAAACAAAACAAAACAAAAAACTGAAGCAGGAAGGATTTTGTTCAGACTCAAAGTGAAAGTACAGGATAGAAAATGCTGTAAGGAGGCAGAGAGCTCTGAGCAAGCATGCAGTCCAAAAGCGTCTGGTGACTTCTGGGTTCATTGCTATGGGTAGAGTGAAGGTAGTTTTCTGCTTTGATTGACACACTTGGTTTAGGTAGGCCTTTGTTTACTGCGCATGACCTTTCCCATAATGCATCTGATTTTAATCATATGCGCAACCAATCATGAATAAGAAGGCAAATTAGAGCTTTCCCTAAGTTTCAAGCTTTCCCTAAGAGTTCACCCAGAGGATAGGGTGCCTTATTGTATATTCACGTAAAACTAGCCCTGCTGGTACCGGCGCTCTGTTCCTAGTTCCAAAATAGGATTCAGGATGTGTTTAGCCACAAAGGAGAATTTCTAGTTTGGAGTGAGCACAGACTCCTATAGAGAGCGAAGGTGTGCATGGGGCTTGATGAAGGTGAGGTTCTCAGGTTGTAAGCACGTGTTTGGGAAACACCAAGTGGGGTTCCAGCTTGCTAAGCTGTCCCCATGCTTGTCTGCTTCACTAGGATCTCCTTCACTACCCAAGCCTTATTTCTGCCAGCCCCTGGTCCTCTCAGGACCAATGTCTCCAGCCCCGGTCCTTCCTGCACATGCGCTCTCTTGTGCACCCACAGATAACGCTTGTCTCCCAGGCTGCCCTTGAACCTCCCGAGGAGCCCTCTGCCCTGTCTGTCCTGTGAAGCCCATTGGCTGAGCTTCTCCAGGTCTCCTGGTGGCCTGAAGACATGGTTCACTGCATTGTACCTTCTTCCTTTCTGGCCATTGTGGTGGGGACCCCAGAGAGGACAACATGCGTCGTCTGTGTCCCCTGGGCGAGCACTCCACCTGGAAGGCAGGCCTACCGTTTTCATTGCATTCGGAATTTGTTTTTGTCGCAGATGGTGAGACATGCTTTCACAGAAATGATTGCCCCAGAGGAAGATTATACTCACAAATCCCCAGGATGGGGGGGTCAGGAAACACTGCCGGGCATGCTGGGAAGCATTCAAGCTGATCAGGAGGGCCTTTAGTGTGGCTTCAAGGAATAGATGGGTAAGGCTGGGCAGGCAGGCAAACAGGTTTAGCATTGGCTGTTTGCTTTGTATTTTTTTTTTTCTTTGATGGAGATCAAACTCAAGGTCATCAGGATTCACCCACTGAACCACACCTGCAAGCCTCCGGGCTGACTTGTTTGAAGAATTCCAGTATGCTCTGGATTCTTGACAATGTCCCTGTTCTGTCTGGAGTTGGTCCTAAGGTGGCTAGGTGCTGTGATGTTTTCTGGGAGACACAAGCAAATGTCTGTTCACCCCCACAGAGGGGCTGACCACAAACTTTAGAAAATGCTCATCCAGGCCCAGCATGGTGGACCAGTGAGTTTGCTGGGGCTATATGTGGGAGCATGGAGGGGTCAGAGGCAGCAACAGCATCAAAAAGCCCACCTGAGGATACACACACACACACAAACACACACAGATATACACACAAATATACACATACACACAAATATGCACATATACAGAAAAATATACATAATCACACAAATACACACATACATACATATATACATACACCCAAATATACACATACACACATGTGCATCACATACATGTTCTAGATTTGTAAGAAGCAAGGTTTTAAAAATATAGGTTGGTGGTGGTAGAGGTTTGGAGTATGAAGCTGAGAATTCATCTTCATCAGCTGGTTGCTGGGTGACAGATGTCTGGGAAGGAGTGTGGACTCCTGATGTATTAGTTACTTTTTGTTGTTATAACCTAAAAAGGCTGAAGGAAGGAAAGGTTTATTTAGCCTTATGGTTCTGGAGAGGGAGTCTATAATAGCAGAGAGGGTAGAGCAGAAGGTGGCCAGAGCAGAAAGCTGAGAGAGTGAACTCCAAATGGAGTGAGGCTGTGATCTCCCAAAGTCCCTGTTACTCCAGCAAGGCTCCACCTTCTAAAGGTCCGATAACCCCCCTAAACAGCACTGCCAACTAAGGCCAAGTGTACAAACACAGGAGTCTGCATGCAGGGGGAATACGGGTGCATTTCTCAGTCAACTTCCACAGGGGTGATGTGATCTTTACAGGAGAAGCCTCACAGGTGAAGGCTGCTTCCAACCCCCAGCTGGGACAGCAAGTTCCTCATGGAGGGCCAGTTGGGGAGGGGCACTCGCTGCTCACAGTTGCCCACCTGCTCCCTCAATAATAGCCAGCTTCCGCCCAGATTGTCACTTTTAAACATCCCTTGTTTGCTTTTGTTCGGTGCACAGTTTTTTGCTGTTGTTTTCTCTTACTCATCCTCTGTCTTTAGCACATCACTTCCCCATTTGCTTTTATTACGGGGTGTGCTAATTGCTGCAGAGGAGAGAGGCATTACATGGAGTGTGTACACACACATCCTCCAGTGGGTTCATTAAGTGTTAAATAATTAGGTTATTGGTATTTTAAACACTCTGTTATGCAAAAAGGAGATACTTCGTGGGCTGTTAGATGGATGTTAGAGAGAGCTATAGTAATTTTGGAAAATGCTGGGAGGGGTGGGTGTTGAATGATCTGGGAACATACTATTGTATCTTACTTCTTAAAAGGTACAATATAAATTCAGGAGGCAGAGGCAGGAGGATCATGATTTCTAGGCCAGTCTGAGATTCAGAGGAAGAGCCTATCTTGATATATTAAGGACTGGGGTGTGGCTCAGCAGTAGAGCCCCTGCCTAGAATCCCCCAGTGAGGGGCTGGGGTGTGGCTCAGTGGTAGAGCCCCTGCCTAGAATCCCCCAGTGAGGGGCTGGGGTGTGGCTCAGTGGCAGAGCACCTGCCTAGAATCCCCCAGTGAGGGGCTGGGGTGTGGCTCAGTGGTAGAGCACCTGCCTAGAATCCCCCAGTGAGGGGCTGGGGTGTGGCTCAGTGGTAGAGCACCT
>PVIH01031212.1:0-11154 GCA_004025045.1 Sigmodon hispidus | reverse complement strand
TGGTTATAGTTACTCCAAGGTATTTAATACTATTTGCAGCTAATATGAAGGGTAATGTTTCCCTTATTTCTTTTTCAGCTCTTCTATCTTTAGTGTATAGAAGGGCTACTGATTTCTTTGAGTTTATCTTGTATCCTGCTACATTGCTGAAGGTGTTTATCAGCTGTAGCAGTTCTTTGGAAGAATTTTGTGGGTCACTAATGTATACAGTCATATCATCTGCAAATAGAGATAGCTTCACTTCTTCTTTTCCAATTTGTATGCCTTTAATCTCTTTTTGTTCCCTTATTGCTATAGCTAAAACTTCGAGAACTATATTGAATAGATAAGGGGAGAGAGGACATCCTTGTCTAGTTCCTGAATTTAGTGGGATTGCTTTGAGTTTTTCTCCATTAAGTTTGATACTGGCTGACGGCTTCTTGTAAATCGCCTTAATTATATTTAGGTATTCTCCCTGTATTCCTGATCTCTCCATGGCTTTAATCATAAAGGAGTGTTGGAGTTTGTCAAAGGCTTTTCTGCATCTAAGGATATGATCATGTGGAAGACTTTGATTTCTTTCTTAATTTCTTCCTTGACCCAGAGATGGTTCAGCTGAGTGATGTTTAGTTTCCATGAGGTGGTAGGCTTTCTTTGGGTTTTGATGTTGTTGAACTCTAACTTTAGTCCCTTGAGGTCCAATATGTTACAAGGGATTATTTCCATTTTTTTGTATCTGCTGATATTTGCTTTATGACCAATTATGTGGTCAATTTTGGAGAAAGTTCCATGAGGAGCTGAGAAATGTGTATATTCCTTTGCCTTTGGGTGGAAGGATCTGTAGATATCTATGAAATCCATTTGCATCATAACCTCTTTTAGACTCCTTATTACTCTGTTGAGGCTCTGTCTGGTTGATCTATCCATGGTTGAAAGTGGGGTACTGAAGTCTCCCACTATTAGGGTGTAAAAATTGATGTGGGATTTGAGCTTTAGCAGTGTTTCTTTTACATATGTAGGTGCCCTTATATTAGGAGCATAAATATTTAAGAATGAAATCTCCTCTTGACCACTTTTTCCTGTGATGAATAAGTAGTGACCCTCTTGGTCCCTTTTAATTGCTTTTAGGTTAAAGTTTACTTTGTTAGATATTAGGATTGCAACCCCTGCTTGTTTCTTAGGACCATTTGACTGGAAAATCTTTTCCCAACCCTTTATTCTAAGCCTGTGTCTGTCTTTGCAGTTGAGGTGTGTTTCTTGTAGGCAACAGAATGATGGCTTCTGTTGTTGTATCCATCTTGTTATTGTGTGACGTTTTATAGGAGAGTTGAGACCATTGATATTAAGGGAAATTAGTGACCATTGATTCATATTTTCTGCCATTTTTGGTGGAAACTTGTTTGTATTTCCTTTCTCTAGGGTATTCTTCTGTGGACTTATTGATTGTTTGTGATTTCGTGGGTGTATCTGAGGTCCTTAGGTTGGAGTTTTCCCTCTAATACTCTCTGTTGTGCTGGATTGCTAAATAGATACTGTTTCAGTCTGACTTTGTCCTGAAATACCTTGTTTACTCCCTCTATGGTGATTGATAATATTGCAGGGTATAGTATTCTAGTTTGGCAGCCATGCTCTTTTAGCATCTGTATAACTTCTGACCAAGCCCTTCTAGGTTTCATCATTTCTATTGAATAGTCAGGCATTATTCTGATGGGTCTGCCTTTATTTGTGAGTTGGCCCTTTTCTTTTGCAGCTCTTAAAATTTTTTCTTTGTTTTCTTTGTATGTTTTGTGGCTTGATTATAATGTGGCGTGCTGACTTTTTTTGGGGATCATAGCTATTTGGTGTTCTGTAAGCTTCTTGTATCTTTATAGGCATTTCCTTCTTCAGGTTAGGAAAGTTTTCTTCTATGATTTTATTGAAAACACTATCTGTGCCTTTGAGCTGGTATTCTTCTCCTTCTTCTATTCCTATTATTCTCAAATTAGGTCTTTTCATGGTGTCCCATGTTTTCTGAACATTTTGAGTTTTGGCTTTTTTAGTTTTACTATTTTCTTTGACTGATATATCTTTTTGAGCTACTGAGTCTTCCACTTCAGAGATTCTATCTTCCATCTCTTGAACTCTGTTTATTATGCTTGTATCTGTGGTTCCAGGTTTTTTCTTCAGGTTTTCTATTTCCATCTTTGCTTCATTTTGTGCCTTTTTTATTGCTTCTATTTCAGCTTTTATTTCAGCTTTTATTTCCTGGCATGTTTCTTTCATAGATTTGTTCATCTCTTCCAATTTTTTGTTTGTATTTTCTTCTATTTCTTTAAGGCTTTTTTTTCATATCTTCTTTTAGAGCTTTGATGATCATCGAAAAGGAAATTTTGGTGTTGCTTCCTTGTGTTTCCTCTTCATTGCTCAGTTCAGGTCTTGTATTTGTAAGATCACCACTCTCTTCTGGAGTTACCATGTTGTCCTTTGTATTATTATGTAATTTTTTGCACTGACATTTGCCCATGGCTTCAGTGGTTCACGATTAGATGGCTCCTGGCCAGTTGTGGCACTCGGGTTTGTGTGCCTTCTGTCGCCTCTCTGGTCAGGTTCTGAGTCTGTCCTTCAGAGACCCCTGCAGTTGTTGGTCACTCAGTTTGAGGTGGCGGTGGGTAGCCATGCAAATTCCCTCAGTAGGAGCTATGGGTATGGTGACTGGCAGAGTTTATCTGGCCCTGCTCCAGAGTGCACTGGTACTCTGCCCACAGCACTTGGTCCGAGAGTGGAACCAGAAGCTATGGGAGCTCAATTCTCTCTCCCAGGCTGGGATATAGGCGCTTGGGCCTGGTGACCCCTCCTCACCTCTGGGCGGGGTCTGTGTCTGTCCTTCAGAGACCCCTGCAGTTGTTGGCTTGCTCAGTTCGAGTTGGAGGTGGGTAGCCATGCAAATTCCCTCAGGGGAGCTGTGGGTATGGTGACCTGCAGAGTTTATCCACCCCTGCTCCAGAGTGCGCTGGGACTCTGCAAACAGCACTTGGTCTGGGAGCGGATATAGATTGTACTTTGATCATATTCACTCATCCCAACTCCTTTCTGCTTTTTATTTTTATTTTGTCATATTGGGTAGGGTGTACTTTGTGCTACTGTTGTATTTATATGTGAGCCCATTTGCTGGAGGATAGTCAACATACAAAAGGCCACACTATTAAAAATAAACTTACTTTCTTTCCTTCACCACCAGAAGTAATCAAATGTCAATAGCTTCTCAGCCTGGAATATAGGCCCCTGGTCCCTTTATTTCTCCATCTTAAAATGCCTGCTGTCTTAAACTTATTCAGCTTGTATGCATGCAATTGCAGCTGTTCTTATTTCATGAGTGCAGCAGTTCTTTTATCTTCAGAAGTTAATTCATTCTGGTCAACCATGACCTCTGGCTCTTACAATCTTTCCTCCTCCTCTGCATTATTGTCTCTGGCCTTGGGTGGGTGTCCCATTTACACATGACATCTCCACAGATACTTATGCTTTTTAACTTATTGAGGACTTCTCTGATGAAGTATAATTTTTGTGTTATTTACAGGTATAGAGATTTAAACTTAAAGGTAGTTTGGTACGAGGTCCATTAGCAGAATAATAGTAGTACATTTATCCAGACCTTTGAGCTCCCCAATTATGAGTTCTCAGTCAGACTTCCAGTACAAAGTATATATTTTTTCCTTTAAAGTGTACCTCAAATACAATCTAAACATTGTTTGTTTTACACATAACATCAAAACCAGTGTTGTATCCATTGGAATAGTTCCTTAATAGTCATTATTGTAGTTGATAGGGTTCACAGATGGATAAGGCATTTTCTCACAGAAACCTCCATAGCATCTTCTAGTAGTATGAAAAATGGGCAGCAAAAAATCTTCCTGATCACTACAAGCCTTATTGTTCCTTGTCCTGTACCCAGAGTATGTGTTGCCTTCAACAATACAATCTTACTTTCGTGATCACCTAGGTATCCAAGAGCAATAGCCTGGTTTGGGTGTCTGCATTATGCCTATGAGCATCAACTTTAGGTGAGGTATCCAACCCTGGCCTTAGGCTTTTTATCTGGAAACTACTATTTAATAAGCTCACATATATAAAGAAGTAAAGATAGTCATATATGGAAAAGTTTAAATAGGTTACTATAACAAAGAATAATTTTCCTTCTAAAATTAGAAAAATAAATATTGAGTTCAATCAGCTTATTTTATAATGTTTGTGTTGTAGTGATCATACATGTTCATTAATATATTTATAAGAGTGGTTACATTTTATATTAAACAGTTGGACATTCAACTAATACCACTGTATGAATTACCCCAATGCATTCTGTTTTATTTCCTTTTTTATTATGAATAAAGTCTCATATTTTATCCATGTATCCCATTGCTCAAACTCCCTTCCCCCTCTCGCCCCTCTCAGTCACTCTCTCTTCTCCCCATTCTGGTTTTAACAAACAACAGTATCACATTAGTAACATGGTAATATAAAAATATTTTACTGAAGATATTTGCCCTTTCTCCATATAAGTTATCTTTCCTTGAATGTTTTCCTTGATAATTTTTAAATTAGCATTCTTAACATTCTGAGAGTTATATAGAATTTTGAATATGATCTGTCTCCTGTCTCTCTCTTTCTGTCTTTTCCTTTTCCTATATCCTCATCAAACTCTGCTTTGGGAAATTTATTTAACGCGAAATTACTTTTTCTCTGAATTCAGTAAGAACCACTCCACTATGCCCGATGTAACTGACAAATATAAACAGCTTTCTTCTATTCTTTTGTCATCTGCAATTATTGGTCTATTAAACACTTGTCTCTCCTGATTCTAAGGGGAACACTCCTCCACTGATGGTGAGAGTATAAGCTTGTTCAGCCACTCTGGAATGCAGTATGGCGGTTTCTCAGAAAACTGAGAATCAATCTCCTCAAAGATCCAGAAATACCACTACTGTGAATATACTCTAAAGTTGCACATTTGCACTCCAAAGGCATTAGCTCAACTATGCTCATAGAAGCATTATTTGTAATAGCAAGAACCTGGTAACAACTTAGATGGCCCTCAACTGAAGAACGGATTAATAAAATGTGGTACATCTACACCATGGAGTATTACTCAGCAGTGAGAAAAAAATGATATCCTAAAATTTGCAGGCAAATGGATGGATTTGGAGAATATCCTCCTGAGCTATGCATCACAAACCCACAAGTATAAGCAGGGGATGTATTTGCTCATTAGTGGCCTTAAAAAAAATTCTTTCTTTCATTGAAAGATGATAGATGAATAATGTGATTAAACACACACACACACACACACACACACACACACACACACACACACAGAAAGCAAAACAAAACAAAACTTCTGGTTTGACTGTAGAAGGGTTGCTTAGCAGAAATTTGTGGTGGCCATAGTGCATCCATGGGCATTACCTGTGACCTACTGTGCTTTCTTCATCTGTAGCTGAGCTTAACCTGGCTTGAGGAGCTTTAGATTTATTTTTTATGTTTCATGCATTTTAGAGAAAAGAGAAGTTTTATTACTGTATTTTTAAGTTATCCTGAATGTTTTGCTTTTTTATATAAAGTTTGATATTGATTTTCAAAAAAATACTAATTTTATCAATGCTATTGATCAATTAAAATGTTTAAAAGTATTTGTATAATTGTTCAAATATAAAGCTTTGCTTATTAACATTATACATCCTAAAACTTTTTATTTATCTTTCTAGATTCCATATAGATTTCCACTAGTTTGTCTTTTTGTTTTTTATAAATTTAATTATTTAAAATCTTTTAATAAAGACATTTCATATATGTGATTTCATACTTTTTGTTATTTAATGTCTTTTCTAAGACAAAATATTTAGATTTACTGATATATTCTAATTTGTACTCCAACGTATTTAAGATAGTTTTCTGAAGCTAGAACCTCAAACATTCTTACACTGAGCATCTCGTTCACAGATGTGTACTCTTTTATTTTTATTGTCATTGAGATTTCCTAATAAAAGCTTAGACATATAAAACAAATGTTTAGTTTATGTATTTTCTTTATTATTATTTATTATTTTTATTATGAATAATGTCTCATTTTTATCCATGTATTTCCTTGTTCAAACTCCCTTCCCCCTCCCCCAAGTCACTCTCTCTTCTCCTTATATGTATTTTCAAAATTTTATATTTTTACTCTTCTCAGTTTTGTTATATATCACATATTTTCTTCATTAAATTTTATTACCAAACACATATTAATACTTTGTAATTTTAGTTTCTAATTGTTTTTTTGAATTAATTTTTTGTTAACATAAAAATATTTGTTAGGCAATTAATTATTTGCTAATTATAAATTATGTTACAGGTTGTTAATAACAATGATTTGCAACTTAATAATTATTATACATTTTGGAATCTATTAACAGTTTCTCTGAGATCTTTAAAACTCCAAATGTGAAATTTCATTATCTTAGAGAACATATGCATGTGTGGCTAAGTTTATTTAGTTTCTGTCTTCAATCAATATTGATTTGTTAATTTTTTCTATTTAATTATTTTATTTTCATTCATTTTTCTAGCAAAATTATCAATTTTGGGGAATGAATTTACTCCATATAAACCATAGTCAGTTTTTGTACTCTATTTACATTATTACTGGGCATAAATTCTTTTTTTGAAACTATGAATATGATATCAACTTTATATATTTTTTGTAGAACTTATATAAATACTGAAATAGATATCTTAATTAATTTTCTAGTGCTTTCTGTTATTACAGTTATCCCAGACACTGATATTGCTGCAATACATTTCTTCTATTGTGCATGTCCATTATGATGAAAGTTCTAAGCAAGATGAAGTTGAGTTCATCCTAGTTCCTATTGGTGTTTGGATAACCTACCTGAGGCTGACCTGTGTACCTAATATCAATGTTTTCACCAGATCAGACTGATAATCATTCTAGTTTCCAATTTTCTTTCATTTATTTCACACCATAGATTGTTTTACAGCTACCATCTTCATCTAGAGATGTCATTCTGTGTAGGATTAGATCAATATTTTACCTGATAATGCAAACACTTGGTAGCTTTCAGCTAATTTCTCATTTTCATAAATATTTCTTATTTCTTTTATAACTACTGTGGCAACAATGGCCATCTCACCAAACACAACAGTCACTGAAAAGTTATCATATGAAACTCTATTATAAAACCCACTTTTCTGCTAGTATTGTTCAGTGAAATGAAAAGATATGTTAAAAAGATAAATAATAATGCAATAAACATATAATTCTAAGAATTACATTCTGCAAGCAATAATGTGTTACAGAGAACATCAAGATCTGAGCATTGTAGGAGTCACAGTGTCAAGATGTCAAGTTACCAGAATTGATGGATGAGAATAAGCCAGTAACTAGTTAGGAACAAATAAACTATAATTCAGAGAGGTATTAAAATATTAACTGTGCAACATTTTTCTGTCAGCAGAAAATTTCCTTAAATCTATCAATAATATAAACAAATTTATTGTACTAATACATTTAGACTTTCAGCAGAGTAAGAAGATATAAACTTTATATTCAATTTTTCCTATAGATAAAATAAATTCAATAAAATGGATTATATAAACTAGTAAGTTTAATGAAGAAAGAGATTGAACAAGTACTAGATGTAAGGACCTCCCATTTACATCGATGTTCAGGTGGACTCTATTTAATTACACGGATCATTAAATAGGCAAACATTCTGGCTGTGGTCAGTGGAAAATGATACTGCAGATGAATGATTTTAAAAAAATGTATTGTTACTGGCTTGTGGCATAGAAAAAGGGAGTCATCATAAAAATTTAGGAAAAAACTACAAGCTTTGAAGGGTAGAGAAATAGGTTGGCATTTGAGCTTTCATTTTGATCTGAGCTCAGTAAATCGGAAAATTTGATAAATTGATATTATTTTATGGTGCAAGCATAATATTTTTTAAGAGACGATGAAAAACTAGGAAAACCACAAAATGAGTACCATCAACATTTTAATATGAGTGTCAGTGGCAAGAAAATCATTGCTACTATGCTCTTCCTAAAAATGTGTAACAAGAAACTTAGTGTTACCAGTCTGCATTTACATTGGTCAGTATCATGATTTAAGCTTTCATTGAGCTTAAAACTATGTAGTGTATAAAGAAGGCATGAGTGTAGAAAGAAAATATTGATTATTAAGTGCTATTAGCCAAATTTAATGTCTTTAACAGTTTAATTAAATAAGTTTTTAATTTTTATTTTTGAAGTTAAAATACAATCACATCGTTTCTTCTCTGCCTAACTTCCCTTCAACCCCATTACTCCTTGCTACCTTTTAAATTCATAGCCTCTTTTTTTATTGTTACATATATGTGAAAATATATATATGTGCATATATATTCAACCTACTCAGTCTATTATAGCTACTTGTGTGTATATAGTTTCAAGGCTGAGCATCTGGTATCAGACAAGCAATTAGGGGACTCATCATTGTGAATGACTATTTTTCCTGATGTAAGCTTTTTTAGTTTCCTGGAGTTTTTGGTTAGGGTTGAGCCCTATGAAATTCTACACTTCCATGTTAACATGGATACTTGTTTTCCTTGTTTGGATCTTATTTAGGCAGCCATAATGTTGATGGGTGGGTACAACCTCCCTGACATTTCATGGAAACGCAATCTCTCAGCCAATTTCCTGGTCCTCTGCCTTTTGAAAACTGATTAACCTCTCTTCCACTATAGTATATGAGCCTATCATGCTGAAGTTGTGTTACCATTGTAGATGGAGACAAATGATCAATTGCTTTCTATATTTTGACCAATTGTGGTTTTTCTGAAATGCTCTCTGCCCATTGCAAAAAGATATTCTATCAATAAAGAATTTTAAAAGTCTCTTTGATAAGGAGTGAGAGCTATACTTATGTACTGTGGCTATAAGAAAAACATATTTAGAAAGCAGTTAGCTCTGAAACATGAGCACTGTCAGATGCTTATACTTAGGTCTCTGAGATTTAACACCGGTTCTGATAAGCACTCCAATATTAACCCAAGGTTCCCTCAAGAAAGGACTTTGGGACCTCCTAGAAGTGTACTTAATAGACAGGTGTCAGATGCCAGCCCCTTTATCATAGTTGGTTTTAGTCCCAGAGAGCTGTGTCTGAAGTCAGTTCTACCATGCATTCTTCACTTCGTAAGTGTTCAAATTGTCCTAAATATGGCCATTTTTCTCTTCTCTCCAATTTTTTTTTTAAAGTCAAACTCAAAGAAATCTGAGAGTGTTGTTAAGATCAATCATTTAAAAAATTATATCAGAAAATTTTGTTACAGGATAGGATGCTGAAAATGTTGTAAGTGCCTGAACCAGAAATATCAGTAGCAACAAGAAACTTATAAGTGATAAAATGCTGATTCCTACATCTCACTTACTAAATCACCAACTTGGAAAGCATATTTTGCCCAAGTACTCATATACCTATCAGATATTTTCTAATGTTTATGAAAATTTAAAAAGCACTTGCTTTCTCTATCACATACTCACCTATTTTTGTAAAGCTAGCAAAGCATATGAAGCGTTTAAAAGCCCTGTTTTAAAAAATTTATATCAGAACTTCTGATAAATTAATTCTTTTTTGACCTTAGAAACATAGTCTATATATTCCCAGGTTCACTGTTTTCTGAACCATACTGTTTATAACAAGGAAGACGTTAGACAGATTTCATAGAACTTAATATAATATTAGTATGTCTAGTAGAAAAGATATAGACAAGAATTTGATCTTATTCACTTGGAGTTACTTCCAGATTTACATGCAGTTTCTAACTTCCTAACATGTCTTCATATTTTGAAGAGCAAACAGATCTTTTCTCCAGTACTACAGGTAAGTCAAATTGAAATGGTACTATGAAGATTAAAAGTTAGTAGTCCAAGAAGAGTAATTGAAAGAGGATAGTTTTGAATTCAACCATGAATATCATGTTCTGATTCCATTTTGTTGGACAAGCCAATCAAATATGCCAAGACCCAGGGGAAGCACCATGGAATGTAAAAACAGTATCTATCTGCTTTCCTTGATTTTATAATAGACTAAACTAATGTACAAAAGGGGTGTTAATTTCCCTATTATGAAGAAGTCTAAAAGGTGAGATCATCAATGACCACACTGGAATAGTCAAACCATTCTATTTTATCTTCTCAGCCTTTGTGTTTAGCAGCATCTGATAAAGAAGTAAGTCAAAAATCCTGGGTCTTTACAGACTATGGCCACATTTATATTTCTTTGGTGGAAAAGAAAGGACTTGAAAAGTAGGTGAAATGTCTGTCTTCGTGGCTCTGGATAAGTCAGGTGTCAACCCACTGTCTCTGCCACAACTCAGCAAGTCCTGTCTTCTTTTCTTTCGTTTTCTTTCTTCTTCTACTTCTTCTTCTTCTTCTTCTTCTTCTTCTTCTTCTTCTTCTTCTTCTTCTTCTTCTTCTTCTTCTCCTTCTTCTTCTTCTTCTTCTTTATTTATTTATTTATTTATTTATTTTGCATTTATCAAGAAAAACAGTAAAATGAATTTAAAGAGTTTCAAATTAAAATGATACACTCCTTTATTTTTATTTTTTAAGATTACTACACATATATTTACTTTGCGTTCAGCTTTCCCTCTGAATTTTTTTTCCATCCCTGTATATCCTTACTCAAGGTCCCTTCCCCCTCCCACCACATTAGGTCATTTTTCTTCTCTGCAACTCCTCATCCCCTCCCTGGGCAGGGAGCAGACAGTCCTATGGTCCCACTGACCCAATAATCCTTGGATCAGTCTTCACTCCTGGCCAAATCCAGTTTTGTCCCCCCTCCCTCAAGAGTGAGTCAGGTGTTCTTATATTTGGAGTGGGGTCCGAAGGGTCAGTCCAGGGTGTTTCTGATCCCAAGCTGTTCAGTGGTTGTGGTTTGCCGCTTGGGCATGCTTCACGCTTTTTTTCTTGTTTGTTTGTTTAGAGACCACTAATGAGTGAGTACATCCCCTGCTTATCTCTCTGAGTTTGTGATACTTCGCTCAGGAGGATATTCTCCAAATCCATCCATTTGCCTGCGAATTTTAGGATATCATTTTTTCTTACTGCTGAGTAGTATTCCATTGTGTAGATGTACCACAGTTTGTTAATCCATTC
>PVIH01031211.1:0-11155 GCA_004025045.1 Sigmodon hispidus | reverse complement strand
AAGCTTGTTCAGCCACTTTGGAATGCAGTATGGCAGTTTCTCAGAAAATTGAGAATCAATCTCCCCAAGGACCCAGCAATACCACTTCTGGGTGTATACCCTAAAGAGGCACATTCACACTCCAAAGGTATTAGCTCAACTATGTTCATAGCAGCATTATTTGTAATAGCAAGAACCTGGAAACAACCTAGATGTCCCTGAACTGAAGAATGGATTAACAAACTGTGGTACATCTACACAATGGAATACTACTCAGCAGTAAGAAAAAATGATATCCTAAAATTCGCAGGCAAATGGATAGATTTAGAGAATATCCTTCTGAGCGAGGTATCACAACCTCAGAAAGATAAGCAGGGGATGTACTCACTCATTAGTGGTCTCTAAACAAACAAACAAGAAAAAGAAGCCAAGCATGCCCAAGCGGCAAATCACAACCACTGAACATCTTGGGATCAGAAACACCCTGGACTGACCCTTCGAACCTCACTCCAACTATAGGAACACCTGACTCACTCTTGAGGGAGGGGGGACAAAACTGGATTTGGCCAGGAGTGGAGACTGATCCAAGCATTATTGGGTCAGTGGGACCATAGGACTGTCTGCTCCCTGCCCTGGGAGGGGATGGGGAGTTGCAGAGAAGAAAAATGACCAGATGTGTTGGGAGGGGAAAGGGACCTTGAATAAGGATATTCAGGGATGGAAAAAGAAAATCCAGAGGGAAAGCTGAACACAAAGTAAATATATGTGTAGCAATCTTATTTGCATTACCACCCTTGATAAGCCATGCTTATGATTCTTATCCTCTTTTTAGTTACTGTTAACTTTTCAGCATTTTAAAGTCATTTTACTGTTTTTTTGATAAATACAAAATAAATAAAAAGAATAAATTTACATTCATGAAAAAAACAAAGAACCCTTATATTTTAAAAGTCTCAAAAGTGAATAAATTATTAGTTATTAGATCTGATTCTGTGATTCATATATATTTTTATTCCTTATGATGGATAAAAACTGCTATTCATTTAACACCACTCATTGAGAAAGGAAAACACATAATGTGAGAATACTATCAGTTTTAGTAACATTTATATGCCTAAATCTGCAAACATGTAAATAGATATTCACTTAGCAGAATAATTTTGGTTTGCATTTAATATGCATTTGTTTATTTTTTTATTCATTTAACAGAAATAAGAGATGTTTCTACACCTGGAAGATTCTAGGTTTTAGTAATAGAAAATAAATTGAGATAGTCTAGGCTGAGATTTTATTCTTTTACTTGAGTTCACACCAATACCTGAAGTAAAGACTTTTAAATGATACAATAAAGATGTCTCAAATATCAAACTGTATAGCATTGATTATTAAATCAACATACTAAATCCATAGTTAGTGGAATACAATGAACATTATCTTTTTGGAGTGGTATGCATAATTCAAATGTTGGCCAGATTTCTGGGGTTTCTTTGAATCCACAGAAATAAAACAAATAAACCAAGAGGTTCATGTAGCTCCATGATGATTGTCAGAGAACACTGTAGAGTGTTGTAGGTAAGAATCCACAGGTCAATCCTATTGTTTTTTCAGAAACAAAGCTGATCTTGTCTTTAAGACATGATGGATTGTGGGATCCCAAACAAAACCAATTCATCTTCCAAAATAAAACTGCATTGGGTATCAAAATTTTTCTAGAAAAATAAAGATCTGAGTGGTTTTGAATTTTCTGTCACTAAAACTCACATGCTTTTTGTGTCTCCAGTCATGAATTCATGCAATTCTGCCTGCCCTAGTATGATGAAGAAGGGGTCACATGCAGGAATCTGAACAAAAACAAGTCACAAAATTCTCTGGTCAGATTTCTTTGACTGCAGTCTTAAAACACTTGGTAACATTCATCTTTAATTTCTTTGGTTGGCAAGGGACAATTTCTCTTACACATATGTGTGCACACAAACACACAGGCACACACACATATGTGTGAATATGTTTTTAAATAATAATTATATATTGTATTACACATGTATGAGTTTGTAATTTTTCTTTTTTATTATTTTACTCTAGAACATAGAATCTTTCTTTGTAAATGATGTTTTGATTCAATGTTGAACAAATGGGTTGTACAATGTGTTTTTTAGTAGATTGTTTCTTTGTACTGCCCTATGCCTCATGTACTCATTCCTATTTTGCCTGAATGTCAGTTACAATGTTTCGCTCTGAGAAAAATTGATGGAAAATACAAGATTAATAATTTAAATTTTATAACCTAATTGGTACATTGGAAGTTGCCATTTTTTAACGTGCCAATTTTAAAACTAGTTAAGAAAGGGTCTTTGTCATATCAATTACTCCTTTTTAAAATAAATTTATTCATTTTACATCCCAGTTCCAATTTCCCCTCCCTACTCTTTTCCCATTTCCTTCTCGACCTCCTCTTTGCCTCCCCCCCCTCGTTCACTCTTTCTCTCTCTATGTTCAGAAAGGGGCAGCCCTCCAGTTCATGTCGGCAAAGCATGGCACATCAACTTGTAGTAGAACTAAGCTCCTTCCCTTGTGTTAAGGCTGGTCAAGGCCACCCAATATGAGGAATATGTTCCCAAAACTCTGCCAAAGCTTGAGAGACAGTCCCACTCCCACTGTTAGGAGTCCCATAAATAAAAATGCTGCACAACTGTCACACAGAGGCCTAGGTCAGTCTCATTTAGGCTTCTTAGCTGTAGGCCTGTGAGTGTCTGTGAGTACGTATGAACCCAGAACAACATCAAATATTCTTAATAAACTGTCATAAATTTTGAGTGTTTAAACTCTCATTTTTACATAATAGGTTTATTCTCTGAAGGATAACCTCAAAAGAGTAGGAGAGGGAAATAGTTCTGCAGTGCAATATTTGGAAAATCTAGAGGTTCATGTCAAGCCAGGACTCCCTCACTGTATAGTGGGAATGAGGCTCTACTAGCAGTGGAGAATCACTCAGTAGATAAAGGCAGCATTTGTCAGGATAGTGTTGACCAATAGTAACAAGACCAAGCACATGAAGCAGACAGATTGAGTTGTTTGATTTTAGAAAGACACAGAGCAGTCTGCAGTCAATCTACCAGAGGTCTTAGGTGAAGGGAGGATCACAGTAGCATAAAATGTGCATTTAAAATTCATCCCAATTATGTCCATTGGAAATACAAAAGAAGTTTATTAATTGGGTGAATATCTGTGCATAGATTCACATAATTGTTTATAAAAATCAAAATCACTAAAACAAAAGAACCTGGGAGGAGATGTAGAGTCTAATAAAGAGAAAGATGTGGCAAAAAAGTGTTGTTAGGAAACCTCAATCATTCTGAATTTAATATTGCATGAATATTAAATCATACAGAATTTGTACTTATCTTCAAGTTGTAGGCTTAAGGAAGGACACACACAAGTACTTACAAAACAATATAGATGTTATAAATGGTACATTAACTTTTTTTTTTTAAACTTTATTTATTTATTTGCCTTGGTGTTTGCCTGTAACTGGAACTACAGACTGCCATGTGGGTGCTGGGAATCCAACCCAGGTCCTCTGGAAGAGCAGATGGTGCTCTTAACCGCTGAGCCATCTCTCCAGCCCAGTACATTAACTTTTAAAACATGTATTTTTGTTATTTTTGTTTTGATTTTTAAGTCAGGATCTCAAACTTGGTTTTAAACTTTCCTGTAGCCAATGCTTTCATTGAATTCTTAACTCTTCTGCCACTACTTCCCAAGTACTGAAATAATGGGTGTGTACTGTCATGACATGTTGAAAATTTGTCTTAATATATTTTTTCTGATTCATTGAATTATTTTTATATTATTATTATTATTATGAATAAAGTCATATTTTTTATCCATGTATATCCTTGTTTAAGCTCCCTTCCCCCTCCCCCCCTTCCAGTCACTCTATCTTCTGCACATCACTTTATCTCCTCTCCAGCAATGGCAGGAGGTCCCAAGGTCCCAGTGTGGCTTAGTTCAGCATCCACTCCTGGTAGATCCAACATCAAGATTGAACCAGAAATTCCTTTTTTTTTTTACAAGGAAAGTTAAATATTTACATAATATATGAAAGCCTTAGTACTACATGTAGTCAGGCTCAAAGAAGTTCATGGATACTAAAGCAACAATCACAGAGTTTGTATGAATCTGGCCTAGGCCCATAGCATATCCCTTACAAAGTTGTGCAGCTTGGTGTTCTTGTGGGATTTCTAAAGATGGGAATGGTGGCTGTCTCTGTCTCTTTCGCCTGCTTTTGGGACCCTTTTCCTTCTACTGGATTGCCTTGTCTCACCTTGATATGATGGTATATGCCTAGTCTTATTGTAACTTGTCACAGCACTTTTGGGTGATATGACTCAGAGGCCTTCTTTTTTTTCTGAAAGGAAAGAGAGGAGGAGGAGGAGGAGGAGGAGGAGGAGGAGGAGGAGGAGGAGGAGATATGATTGAGGGGGAGGTGGGCTTTGAGGACTCAAAGAAGAGAAAGAAGGGGAAACTGTAGTGGGATGTAATATATGAGAAAAGAAGAACCGAACAAATAATAATATAAAATAAATTGTTTAAGAAGAGAGATAACAAAGACCAAGAAATTTCTGCTCAAGGTCACAGCAATAAAATGAAAGAGTAATTTAGTGCAAAGCATGTGGGCAGTGTTATGCTCCTAGTCAGACCACCTGAAGGTTTTGGTAGAAATGAGAACACACACTGATTGCTAGGAAGCCCAGCTCCTAAGCCCAGAAAGGTCTATAATGGCCGAGCAGGTCATATGTGCTTTGGTGCTTCTCAAAACAATACAAACATGTTACGACTAATGAATTCTTCTTGGTGATGACAGTGTTTTCGAAGATTGTCCTCCCACTGATTATTGCTGTATATTATCTAGGCCCTCTGATGTGATATAGAATATTTGATCTTAACAGTATAATGAATGATTGTCTATCCTTATCAATTTTCTCCCAACAGAACATCAGATTTGGTGAAATGACTAGCCAAAGAAAGCGAGAAGCTGAAAACTCTCAGGTTTTATGCCAGGTATCTGATTAATTTATTCAATTATGGGAAACCACAGCAATTTCAAATATTAGCCCCTCTGTGCATGTTTACAATCGGTAAATGAATGAAGACAATATTGGCAGGGTACTCAAACAATTAAGACTGCTCTAAAATGGCTGACATTTCACTCAGTAAAATAAATGAACTAGGTCTGACAAAAAAGTAATCTATATTAAAAGTGGTGTACTTTTTATTGGACATAAAATGACTCAGTACAAACTGTTAGAGTTGTGGTCTCTTTAGTACAGAGATAAACTTCGATATGTGACACTGTCACTCAAAAATTATACATACTTGGTAAATTATTTATCTATGAGGATCAATGAATATTAATGTCCATTGCTGTTTTTTTAATTACCCATGAACTTTAGTCACTTGTAATAATGAACTTTTAACATTTCCTAATATCTGTGGAAAAGAAAGTTATTTACAGCTTCAGTAGCACACTCCATGAGCCTGGATACCTTTGTTGAGAATGGAGATGGTGGCCAAGGTTGTAATCATTTCCAAGGAAGATGACCTGCTGATTAGTGAGCCTTAGAAGGTCTATTTTCAAATTCATTTTGTACCTGCCGCTTTGGAAACTGTTCTTATTTTCTTATAATACAACTAAAAATACAGTTGCTGGCTTCTGTCCAAGCAAGCAATCAAGCAAACAAGAGATATTGCCTAAAATATAAGCAAGAGACTGGTCCTGTATGTGATCATCCATGAGCTTTACTGCATAGCCAGAAGGGAGTATGAGAAAGTAGGTGTAAAGATTCCTGGCATTCATTCCCTAGCTGAGTCCCTCAGCTCAGGTGGGATGCACCTTGAACCGAGGCACGCCCCTGGGCGTGGCTACGTAAACCCTGCAGCACTGAGGACGGAAACACCTCCCTGGACCATGGCTGGACCCGGAAGCACCTCTCTGAACCCATGATGCATACTGTGAAGCACCTCCCTGGACCCATGATGCATACCTGTGCACGCTCCTTCCCTTAAAAGCGGCTGCAAGCCGGTGCTTGGCCCTTTCCTTTACTCTGTCCCCTGACTTCTGTTCTGCTCTTTTGTCTTTTTACCCAGCTGGAACTTTTCTCTTAAATAAACACCATGGGTGTCCTTGCTAGTGTGTGCTTGCTTTTACGCGCGGAACTAACAGTAGGCATGACAGACTCCAAGATGGAAGCTACCTTTTATAATTGGGTTTCAATTTTTAAATTTTTGTATACCTGAATTTATTTATACTCTTTGAGATTGCAATATAATTACATTTCTATCTTTTCTTGTTCCAAACTCTCCTATATACCACTCTCCATTCTCCTTCAAATTCATGCTTTGTTTTTTTTTGAATTAATCATTATTGAATCAATATATGTATATATGCATGCAATTTTTAATTTTTAAGTTATTGCTATTCTTCAAAATCTCAGGTCATGTAGCACAGAAGAATTATGTTAGATTTGCAATCAGATTTTAAAGTATTCTATGTCTATAATGGAGAGCATACAGAATATTTATTCAAGAATGTCAGAATGTCTTACAGACTATGGGAAATCTATACTGTTCCAATGCATGAGAAATAATTTAAAATCTCTTTAGCATTATCTTTGTTTTATGAAATTTTAAAGGGTATTGGAAATGAAATTTCTGATTAAGCATCTGTAGGAAACAGCAAATGGTCAATGTTTTAAGAAGTCTTATCTCTTCTTGGAGAGTGTATTAGCAATGTATAACTTTTTATCTATTATAAGTGCAATTAATCAAGTCATAAGTGATTTTTCTTAATTACAGGAACATAAGAACACTGTTTTATGGACTTTCCTGGGGTAGGTGAACAAACATTGTTCACCCCAGATCTGGCACTGAAAACAGACTGAATAAATGATTTCTTCCATTATTGAGCTTAATAAATACAAGAAGCATGAATTGCCTTGAAGGAAGGTCAATCACTACAAAAGGCATCATAGAATTGATAATGACTTAAGAAAACCATGTCCGTGGAGATCCCTGCCTGTATCTGTAGGCAAATCCACTAGAAAAGTCTCTTTTCCCCAAACATTGTTTACAGCCTTGATAGCCTTGGGAAGATACTTGTGAACCTTGTAGTTTTGCTTTGTTTGTTTGTTTGTTTTTTTCCTTCCTGTGCCTTGGGAGATGTTTTGGTTTCTCTCTTGAGTCTTCTTGAGCTTTTTGGGGGGTAGTATAAAATGTTTCAGTTCAGAGAAAATATTAATAGAGTGACTGTACTACAGAGGCTGTAGTAGATAGGGCATTGTTATTCTGTTTACACAGACTTGAGAAGAATTTGGATGCTATATAATATCAGATCGTCTCATTCTCCATTTCTTCAAAGACTTGATATCTTTCCTACATTCTAGTTTTAATTTTTTCAAAATTTTGTGCATCAAGCCATATAGTTCAGTGCTTCTTTTGTCTTGGTTTTTGTTGTCCAACAGGATACAGATTTTGGGAGGGTCCAAATACTGATGGTGCCTTTTCATTACAGAATAGCATGTTATAAGGCTATGACAATGATTATTCATGTGAATATTCATTTACAAATGGTGGCACATAGGTACAACTTCCAAGTTTATCATACACATCTTAGGAAACATATGCCTTAATTTTTTTTGAGTAAGTGTCTAGAAGTGGCCTTGATAATCAATTGTTACATGTCAATTTTTAATACATGGTTTCCATGATGATAGCATTTTACATCCTCACCAATATTTGACTTTTCAATCCTTTGTTTTGGTAATCTTTAACTTTAACCTCTCCATGCAGGTTTCACTGAGGTTTCAATTTGTTTTCCTTATTTTTAATAATTTGCTATATCTTCATGTGCTTTTTTGCCATTCAAATCTTCCTTAGTTTATATGTCTTTCTTTTCCTTTAATATTTTCTTTCTCACATTGTTAACTTTCTTGTTAATGATTACAAATGATTTTTCTTTTGCTTTTGTATGGACACAAACCTTTTATCAGATAAATATTCTTGCCTTCTTATTTATAATTTATTTTAATTTTTTTAATTTTTAATAAGAAGAGATTTATTTAGCCTAAAGTTTTGACATTTCAAATTTTAAGTGGTTAGCAAAGACCTTATGCCAAAGAACATTGCTTCATGCTAACAACAATGGATAGAGTGCTGTGCTAGGAGCAAACAATTACTTGGACCAGCAGACAGGACATAAGGGGCAAGGTTTGATGCTGTTATAATAATCCCTGCAGAACCCACAACGATCTACATCCTCTGATAGTGCATAATGACTTCTTACTAGACCACACCTCTTAAAGGTTCTGCTATTTCTCATTACTTCCTCAGTGAGGATAAAGCCTCCAACCACAAAAAGATCTCTTAGGAAACAAGTACGCTGTATCAAAATTAAAAGTTAAAGTCAAGAATGTTATAGTAACCTTTGTAAAACTAAGGTTCAAACTTAGAGGACTCAATTAACATTTTAATATTAACACTAACCTTTAGAAAGTATGAAGTTACACTTGCAGCTTCAACTCAGATGTAAGGTAGACCCATACAGCAAAATTGAATAGAAAACACAGTAGCCATGAATGCCCCACCTATATCCGGAATGATGACACTGCTACACCAGGCAGTAAGAGCTACTTGTTAGCTTTTGCTCAGGTTGCTTTGAGCAACCAGCCTCAGGACATCAAAGTATCCAGGTATTTCATGTTTTATTCTACCACACTGTCCTGTAGTCCAGCAAAAGACTTGATAACCTTCCCCAACACAGCTCTGAACAGTGTGACCCTGTGGTGTCCAAGGCAGTGTGGGAGTCAGGTGGCTTCAGAGAGCAAGAATCCCAAGTCCAGCATGGAGTGGGAGGTGAACAGTTTCTAGCCCCTGGGCTTCACTGGGATCTCATCTCAGAGGCCAGAGGACAGTCCCAAATTTGACCTCATGGACAGGCCTGCCCTGGACCAGGGCTGATAGATGCCTTCCCCAGCACTCCGAGGGGTCACATCACAAATGCCCAGGCCTTGCCTTCAAGGCAGTCAGCATTATCACTGAGGAACAGAAATCTCTCTGAACAGCATGACTCCATGGTGTCCGAAGCAGAGTGGGCATCAGGCGACTTCATACAGTGAGGATCCCATGGCTTGACCAGAGTAAGAAATTGTGCAGACTCTGTGTGCAGAGCAGACAAAAGACATACAACCCCTGTAGCCACAACTGACTAAGATTCCTCTAAGACCTGACTAAGAGAGAACCAAGGAAGCAATGGACAGATGACAGTACAAGAATATATATAACAATATAAAGAATAACAAGGCACCACCAGAAGGAGCTGATGTCTCTACAACAACACCTGAACAGAGCAATGAAGAGGAAACAGAATGAAACAACAATACAAACACCCTTATGAAGATTATAGAAGTTTTAACTGAGGATATGAAGAAGTCCCTTTAAGAAATAGAAGAAAAAAACAAATAAAAAATTGGAAGAGATGAACAAAATACTTGAAAGAAAATAAAGAAAACTAAAAAGAGAAAACCAACAAATGAAAGAATGATTCCAAGAACTAAAAATTGAAATAGAAACAATAAAGAAGGCACAAAAGAAAGCAAAAAATGAAATAGGGTATCTGAGGAAATGATCTGGAACTACAGATACAAGCTTAAGCTACAGAAACCAAGAGATAGAAGAGAGAATCTCTGGAGTAGAAGACCCAAGAGCGGAAATAGATGAATCACTCAAAGAGAACATGAAAACCAAAAAATCCATAACACAAAACATTCAGGATATTTGGGACACCATGAAAAGACCAAACCTGAGAATAATAGAAATAGAAGAAGAAGAATACCAGCTCAGAATCACAGATAATGTATTCAATAAAATCATAGCAGAAAACTTTCCCAATCTAAAGAAGAAAATGCCTATAAAGATACAAGAAGCCTCCAGACCACCAAGTAGATTAGACTCCCCCCCCACAAGAGAGTCTGCTTGGCATATAATAATTAAGCTCCAAAACATACAAAACAAAGAAAAAAATATTAAGAGCTGCAAAGGAAAAGGGCCAATTTACCTATAAAGGCAGACACATCAGGATAATACCAGACTATTTAATGAAAACAATGAAAGCAAGAAGATCCTGGACAGAAGTTATACAGACATTAAAAGGCCTTGGCTATCAACCCAGACTACTATCATCAAAACTGTTAATCATCGTAGGTGGAATAAACAAGATATTTCATGACAAAGACAAGTTGAAACAATACTTACCCACAAATCCAGCACTACAGAAAGCACTTGAGGGAAAACCCCAATCTAAGGAACCCAGATACACCCATGAAACAACAATCCATAATCCCACCGAAGAAAAACCATAAGAAAGGAAATACACACAAACTATCAACAAAAATAACAAGAAGTAACAATCAGTGGTCATTAATATCCCTTAATGTCAATGAACTTAATGCACCTATGAAAAGACTCACTCTAACACGATGGATACAAAAACAAAAGCCAACTTTCTGCTGCATAGAAGAAACACAAATCAACTCCAATTTACAATTTAATGAAAATGAATTCATAACATACCCAAACTTATGGGACACATTGAAAGAAGAGTTAAGAGGAAAATTCAGGCACTCTGGAGCAGGGGCAGCTGAACTCTACACCAGGCCACACCCACAGCTCCTGCTGCTCAGGGAATCTACTAGGAGCCCTACTGCGACCCTGAACTGAGTGAACTGAGCAAACCAACTGCAGGGGTCTCTGAGGGGCGGATTCGAACCCTGACCAGAGGTAAGGAGGGCTCGGCGGGCCTCAGCGCCTGTATCCTGGCCTGGGAGGGAGAGTTGACCTCACACTGCTTCCGGTTCCGCCACCGGGACCTGTGCTCTCTGCGGCATCCCAGCGCACTCTGGAGCAGGGGCAGCTGAACTCTGTACCTGGCCACACCCGCAGCTCCTGCTGCTCAGGGAATCTACTAGGAGCCCTACTGCGACCCTGAACTGAGTGAACTGAGCAAACCAACTGCAGGGGTCTCTGAGGGGCGGATTCGAACCCTGACCAGAGGTGAGGAGGGCTCGGCGGGCCTCAGCGCCTGTATCCTGGCCTGGGAGGGAGAGTTGACCTCACACTGCTT
>PVIH01031210.1:0-11159 GCA_004025045.1 Sigmodon hispidus | reverse complement strand
CCTTTGCACTTTCTCATAATGTCTCTAATAGACACCCTCACACTTTACCATAATGTCTCTAAAAGAAGCCCTTACAGTTTACCATAATGTCTCTAATAGAGGCCCTCCTAATTTACACTGATAAATTTAATAGATGCCTTGCAATTTATCGTAAAATCCCTAAAAGAAGCTCTCACAAGGGCTGGAGAGATGGCTCAGCAGTTAAGAGCACCATCTGCTCTTCCAGAGGACCCGGGTTTGATTCCCAGCACCCACATGGGAGCTAACAACTGTCTGTAGTTCCAGTTCCACGCAAACACCAAGGCAAATAAATAAATAAATAAAGTTTAAAAAAAAAGAAGCTCTCACAATTTACCATAACCTCTCTAAAAGATGTCCTTGCAAATTAATGTAAAGTCTCTAATAGACGCCATTGCAATTTACCATAAGGACTCTAATAGAAGTTTTGCATTTTACCATAATGTCTCTAATTGATATTCTCACAATTTACTGTAATGTCTTTAATAGATGCCCTCGCACTTTACCATAATGTCTCTAATAGATGTCCTTGCACTTTACTAACCAACACAAACCTACTAACTAAACCTTATGCACTAACTCTACATACTAACCTACCCTAACCCTGTAACCAACCATAACCAACAAAACAACCTTAACTCACTAACCAATACTAATTCACTAACCAGTCATAAACCATTAACCATAACAGAATAACCAACCCTAAACCACTAATGAACCCTAATGCACTAACCAACACTAACCTACTAACCAACTCTAAATAACTAACCTTAATTCAGTAATCAAACCTAAAATACCAACCCTAAACACTCACCAACAATAACCAACTAAAAAACATTAACTCACTAAACCTTCCCACAAACAAAACCTTAATCACTAAGCAACCTTAACCCACTATCCAACCCTAAACAACTAATCAAATCTACCTCACTAACTGGCCATAAAACACTAACCCTAACCAACTAATCAACCCTAACCAACCCTAACCAAACAAGCAACCCTAATGCACTAACTAACCCTAACCAAATAAGCCTAACCCAATAACTAACCCTAACCTAAAAACAATTGTGTAAAAACCCTAACCAACTAACCAACCATAACTCACTAACCAGCCGTAAATGACTAACACTAACAGTAATCAACCTTATCCCCCTAACCAACCCTAACCAACTGACCAACACTAACTCACTGAAGAGCCTTAAACCACTAACCATAATTCACTAACAACCCCTATCTACATAACCCTAACCCACTATCCAACCCAAACCAACTGACCAAACCAAACACAATAACCAACCTTAACCCAGTAACCATTTCTAAATAACTACACAGAAAATTAATTACATACACTAATTGAATGGATGCACTGAAACAGATATTTCAACCAATGTTCTTTACCTAAAAATATCAAACAGGTTGTTTGATTACCATAAAGTGCAAGGTCCTCTATTACAGACATTACAATACAGTGCAAGAGAGTCTATTAGAGATATTATGGTAATGTGTGAGGGCATCTATTAGAGGCATTATGGTAAACTTCAAGTGTGTCTATTAGAGGCATTATGGAGAATCCCAAAATCCTCCAAGTCAACAAAACCCAGAATCCTCCTTGACTAGAAATCCCAGAATCCTCCAGGGCTACAAGTCCCAGAGTTCTCCAGGACAACATATCCCAGGATCCTCCATGATTCCACATCCCTGAATCCTCCATGGCTAAATATCCCCTAATTTTCCAGAACTACAAATCCCTGAATTCTCCATGGCAAAATATCGCATAATACTCCATTGCAATTAATCATAGAATCCTACAGGGCTAAAATTCCCATAATTCTTGAGGGCTTCAAATCCCATAATCATTTAGGTCAGCAAATCACAGAATTTTCCAGGACTACAAATCCCAGGATTCTTTAGGGCTATATCCTAGACTCCTTATGGACTACAACCCAGAATCTTCCAGGTCTACATATCCCGTAAATCTACAAAAGTACAACTCCCAGAATCCTCAAGGGCTACACATCCCAGAATCCTATGGAAGTAAAAATTATACTTTTCCCCAAAACTATAAATCCCAGAATTTTTGAGTGCTAAAATACCCAGAGTTTATTGGGGCAACAAATCCCAGAATAATCCAGGGCTTAAAATCAAAGAATTCTCTATGGCTACAAATCCCATAAACTTCAAGGACTACAATTCCCTGAATCCTCCAGAACTACAATTACCAGAAACCTACAGAACTAAAAATTCCAGAAGACTCCCAAACTACAAATCCCAGAACCTTCCAGGACTACAAATCCCAGAATCCTCCAGAGCTTCAAATCCCAGAATTTTCCAAAACTACAAAACCTAGGATCTTCCAGAACTATAATTCCCAGAATACTCCAAGGCTACAAGATCAAGGATCCTCCAAAACTAATGTTCTCAGAATCCTCCAGGGCTAAAAAAAAATCACAAAATTCTCCTGGACTACAAATCCCAGAATACTCCTGGATTACAAATCACAAAATCCTACAGTAATACAAATCCCAGAATTATTCTGAGCAACAATTCCCAGATTCCTCCAGGGCTACAAATCCTATGGTCTTCCAAGACTACCAATACCAGAATTTTCCATGGCTAGAAATCCCAGAATTTTCCAGGCATTCATTTTTCAGAAACATCCAGTTGTAAAAAATTCAGTATAGTCCAGGAATACAAATCCCAGAATCCTCCAGGGCTACAAATTTCAGAATCTTCCATGTGTACAAATTCCAACAGTCAAATGGAAGAATTCCAGTATCCTTGAGGACCACAAATACCATAATCCTCCAGGGCAACAAATCACAAAATTCTTAAAGATTACAAATCCCCAAATCCTCCAGGACTATGAATCCCAGAATCCTCCAGAGCTTCAAATCCCAGAATTCTCTAGGGCTAAAAATCATAGAATCCTCCTGGACTACAAATCCCAAAATCCTCCAGGGCTAAAAATCCTATGATCTTCCAGGACTAGAAATTCAAGGATTTCCCTGAACTACACTTCCAAGAATTTTACAGGTCTGAAAATTTCAGAATCCTCCAGAATTACAAATCCCAGAATTCTCCAGAGCAAGTAATGCTATTATCTTACAGGGTTACAAATTACAGAATTTTCAAGGACTACAAATCCCAGAATCCTCCAGTACTACAAAACCCATAATCCTCCAGGGATTCAAATCAGTGAATCCTCCAGGCCTACAAATCCGATGACCTTCCAGGACAACAAATCCCAGAATTTTCCAGTGCTACAAATCCCAGTGTCCTCCAGGACTACATTTCCCAGAATCCTCCAGGTCTACAAATCCCACAATTCTCCAGGACCACATATCCGGAGTCCTCTAGTGCTAAAACACCTAGAGTTCTCTAGAGCTAAAAAAAAAAAAAAAAAAAAAAAAAAAAAAAAAAAAAAAAAAAAAAAAAAAAAAAAAAAAAAACCAGAATCTTCCTCGATTACAAATTCGATATTCCTGCACAGGTAAAAATCCCAGAATCCTTCAGGGGTACAAATCCTATGATCTCCCAGAACTACAATTCCCAGAAGTCTCCTGGGCTATAACTCCAGGAATACTTCAGGTCTACAAATACTATGAAATTCCTGGTCAAAGAATCCCTGAATCTTACAGGGCAACAATTACCAGTATTATCCAGTAGTAAATTTCCCAGAAACCTCCAGTATTACAAATGCCATAATCCACCATGGGTTCAAATCCCAGAATCCTCTAGAGCTACATATCCCCAAATCCTCCTGGACTAAATATCACATAATCTTCTGGGACCACAAATCAAAGGAACCTCAAGACCTAAAAATACCACAGTCCTCTGGGAGTAAATGTCCCAGAATGCTCAAGTGGTACAATATCAGAATCCTCCAGAACTATAAATCCCACAATTTTGCAGGGCCACTAATCTCATAATCCTCCAGGGGTTCAAATCCCAGAACCCTCTAGGGCTACAAATCCTATGATCTTACAGGACTACAATTCCCAGAATTCTCAAGAGCTCCAATTTCACAATAATGAAGAACAAAATTTCCCAGAATTCTCCTGAGCTACAATTCCAGAATCCTACAGAGCTAAAAATTCCAGAGTCTCTAGCACTACAAATCACAGAGTATTTCAGGTATACACATCCCACAATCCTTCAAGACTACAAATCCCAGGATCCTCCAGGACTACAATTCACAAAATCCTCCAGGGCTAGGAATCCCAGAATTCTGGGATTTGTAGTCCTTGAGACTTTGGGGATTTGTATCCCTGGAGGATTCTGGATCCTCCATCATTACCCCGGTCTGCGGCAGAGTCCTCCTCGTTCCCGTCATGCCCCGCGTGGTCAAGGATCCTTCTGAGCCCCTCATGTAATGCACGCTGTGTGTCGGGGTCGCTGAGCCAGCGCCGGAAGAGCTTGTCGACCTTTGTCCGGAGACTTGACTGCAGGGTTTTTCCGGGGGGCATGGTAGGGCATTTCTTTGGTGTCTTTATAAATCTCTGTGATATTCTGGGCTTTCTTTCTCCAGTGTGACACAAACTTATTCCTTCCTGCATAGTATAGAGGGCTATACAAGCAAGTTTCCAAAATTGTATCTGGACAAAAAGGGGAAAGTGCCTTTGGAATGCAAATAGATAGCCTGATCAACTAATGGAGTAAGGACCTAATACTATTGATTTGCATATCTCTTCTGATCTGTAAAAAAGTGTCTATCTGGAATGGAATTTAAGGTCAAGAACCACTCGGCTTGTTGTGTAACCAAATGTCAGGTGTGTGTGACTCCTTGGCCAATCAGGGCTCTTTAAATGACCTGAGAGTCAGAATTGATGCAGGGTCCTTCCTCTTGTCTGTTTTAGGTTTGTGTTTGAAGAGGAGCTTCCACCAGCAATTTTGTGTGGTGTGCTGATTGTGTTGCCGTGGGAAGTTGAGCAGAGAACATGGCTGAGCTGGGAAACCAGGTCATGGTAAGTGAGGAGCTGTTGTTCATAACTGGGATTGAGCATATAGTATTATGTGCAAGCTAGTATGGTCCTTTCCAGATATTGTTCAGAATGTGAAGCCAGAATTTTTCTGCTTCTAGGCCACATGATATCTTGAAACTTTCTCCAGCAAAGAAATGCTTCTGAGTAATGTTATTTTATAATCTGTTCATAAAATGTTGCCAAGGAGCTCTTTGTAGAAACACCTTTATTTCAATTTTAACCTGTTTTTTGTGCATCCAGTGAAAGTATGATATCAGTTTGAAAAGTGTAATGCCTGAATCTCAATCACCAAGAAAGACCACCAGAGAAATGATGTCTGGAATGCAACAGCAAGTTTATTGTCAGAAAGATACAACCATAGGCAGGAAGCTTATTCTCTGTACTGGACTTGTAGTATATGAGTGTGGTGCAGGGAAGAGCTGAGCTCCCCAATTTTCACAAGCTTTTTATAGACAAAGGCCATGTGGCTGGATTACTTGGGGTTAAGGACACAGCTATGCCATAATTGTACTCATGCTTAGGGACTCTTTACAGTTTAACATTCCTTGACCCCACGTTGGTGTCATGGCTAGCAGGTTTTTACTGCCTGAGGGTTGGGACATTCAGGTGTCCTTTGCCTTAGCTAATTCTCTCCTTGAACTGTGTAAGACAATGCCTGAAATGTGAAACTGTGGTCTTTGAAACTCTCTGGCCCAAGGATATGCCTCTGAATAACTTTGATTTGTGGCTTAAATATTCCAATAAAATTGCCAACAGGGAGTTTCTTTTTTTTTTTAAACTTTATTGATTTATTTATTTGCCTTGGTGTTTGCCTGGAACTGGAACTACAGACAGTTGTTAGCTGCCATGTGGGTGCTGGGAATCGAACCCGGGTCCTTTGGAAGAGCAGACGGTGCTCTTAACCAATGAGCCATCTCTCCATCCCCAACAGGAAGTTTCTATACTTTCCTAAAGTGTAGAAACATTTTTGTAATCAACTTTAACATGCTTTTGGAAATCTGGTTGCTACACATGAAGAAGAGGCCTAGTTTCTTTATTTCCTTGTAGTTTAGCATTTTTATATAAAGTTTATATAAGATTCATTTACTTTGTGAAGGTTTTTAAAGGCATCTCATGTGTTAGGTAGTGCCCAACTAATAAAGTATACTGTAGAAAAATAAAATTGTTGGTATACAAGATTTACCAATTGTAAGTAGATATTAATTCTCACAAAATAAAAATTAACTGAGGCATTACTCTTTCTAAAATACCACAGAGATACATGTGTAAAACTAAGCTTGTTAAGAGATTTTATTGGTAAGATTCACACAGACATTTCACTCCAAACAATTATGTAGAATCTACTCCTGGTTTGCAACCAGTTAGTAGGCACAAATCTGCATCAAACAGGAAACTTTAACAAGTTACTCATTGAGATATGACTGGATCACTTGCATCCCTAAGGTCTATTGTGCCATAAATTTCTGGTTTTGTTCTTGAGAAAATCATAGTTCTGCCAGATTTTATTAAAATTGGTGTGACTTTTGGGGTTTTTTTTTTTTGTATCTTTTGGACCATGTGTACTCAAATTATATGTGAAGAATCATTACTAATAAGACTTTGTTTTAAAAAGATTATTTGCTTTTAGATTGATGATTTTTGCATATCATAAATTCCCCACCATTCTAGGTAATTTTCATCTTGAAGTAAAACTCAGGAATAGCTCATTCTATGCAGTTTCTGTACCAATGATTTGCTTCCATTCTTTGAAACACTTGTGTGGTATTTAAATTTTTTTGACATAATTTCAGTAAGTAGATCAAGTCCTTTGATTTTTAATTCCTGTGTGTTAGATTTTATATTATGTGTAAATTTTCTCACAATAAGTTATTTGGGCTGTTCAATTACTTTATATCTTAGTTTTTAAGGATTTTGATTATGTTTCCTGTTAAGGGCAGCATTGTCTACAACAGAAATATGATTCTCATTCAAAAATGAAAATATCTTTTATTTAAATGAATAGCCACAGGAAGTGATGTGTTCTCTAATTGTTTACTCATCATATTGTTGTCAGCCAAATATCCATATGTGTACACCATCAAAAATAGATACATCTGGTTCTATTACCAATACTTGACAAGGTAGAAGTTTATAAAGATTTGAGATAGGATGGAATGAAGAGATAAAATTTAAAAGTAATATAATACTTATAATTTCCAAATGACTTAATACATTTTAACTAAACGAAGTGCTACATAGATGGCTCAGTAATTAAGGAGACTGTATGGTTTTACAGAGAACTCAGTTTTCATTCCCAGAATGCACATTGTAGCTAACCATTTGCTATAATGCCAGCATTAGTTATCTCCTGCCTTTTTCTGAGCTCTGTTTGTAGTGTTCACAGACATGTACAGACAAACTGCATTTAACTAATATTTTTAAGTTAGGTAGAGAATATAATGAAGCTTTCATAACCCTGTGACAGACGTCAAGTCAAGGTGAGTTGAAGTCCTTCTGGTCTTACATGGACTATCAATGACTTTTCTCTGACCTAGGCAAAGGCAGCTTTATTTGGAGGTTAATAAGGCTCTTCATAACTGTTCATTTCTGAGCAGAGTATTCAGTGCTATTAAAATTTTTTGCATTTGTATTCTCTAGCATTGTATTTTTAAAAATTCTAACATTAGGGCAGTTATCTTTTAGGTTGAACATGAAGATTGACAGCTCATAAAGGATTCAAAGCAAGCACTGAGTCATTAAGCTGATTTGTTTAGAACAAATATGCCCCCAAAATTTATTTCTATCATCTTTAATATTTTTATATATTTCTGTATGACTATGAGTAAGAATGGCTCTAAATGCCTCTGCTTTTACAATGTGATAATGTTTAAAAATGATTTCTTTTTTTTTTTTTTTTAAATGGAGTTTCTTTTTTTTTTTTAAACTTTATTTATTTATTATTTATTTATTTGCCTTGGTGTTTGCCTGGAACTGGAACTACAGACAGTTGTTAGCTGCCATGTGGGTGCTGGGAATCGAACCAGGGTCCTCTGGGAGAGCAGACGATGCTCTTAACCGCTGAGCCATCTCTCCAGCCCCTAAAAATGATTTCTTAACTTAGACTGCTTAGAAATAGAAAGAATACTACCTAAACATTTTCTTACTCTCTAAGTAAAATTTACATGCTTTTTTTTTGCTAGTAAAAAACCATTGTTCTATAGACAAAACTCACACTTTACTTTTCTAGTTCAGTTATCAAATTTTCTTCCTTTCTTTAATCTTGTTAATTGGCTATTCTTGGAAGTCAAAACAACTATCTCTGAAATTAATGGAAACTCAGAGTTGAGTACACCTAGGACAAACTTTTATAAAAGTTTTAAAATGAAAGAACCGTATTTAATCTTGATTGTTTGAGGTGATACCAACATTCAGTTGATTGTTTTTGTGCATTCCTTTAATACTAGCACTTAGGAGGCAGAAGCAGTTCAATTTTCTAAGTTTAAACCCAGCCTGGTCAACAGAATATATTCTAGATATGCAATGATATTCTCTGTCTTAAAATTACCAGAAAATAAAAAAATAAAAGTGAAACCAATTACAGGAACCATTTTTAATTTTCTTTGCACATATAAAATGTTTTGATAATGAAAATTTTATCTTTAAATTTGCAACAACACTATACCAATATGAAGCATTTGAAACTAGCAGTAGCTTGTATTTTATCCAAACCAATTTAGTAATTCATTATAAAACCCTCCAAATGATGACACAGAACCCTAACCAATTGTATCTAAATGACCAAAATTTAAAATTTTTTTCTTGTGGAAATAAAGGCTGCTTTTTAGAGCAGGTTTACTATGTAAATGGTTTAAGGCACTTATGGCAGCAAGAGCATAGGAAAAGAAGGTTCCTGAGCTGTAGATAATCACTGACTTTCCAGTTATTTTTGAGAATGTTAGGCAAGCATCCTGGTGGGGGAAGAAGTTTTTATCAATTGCCTGAGTATACAGCTCTGCAGCATTGCAGACTAGTTTTGCCCTTTCATGTGCCAAGTGCACCAAGTCACCAAAGTGACTTTATTCATGACCTGTCCCCCTCTTTGCAAGAGCTATTGTAGGCCACTCCACTGCTCTTAGTTATGGCAAATTACCCAATGGCCTGGGTCCCACTTGAGCCCAGAATTTGAAGAGCTCTGAGCTTCACAATGCCCCACTCCACTCCTGCCTGCACACTGCTGCAAAGTCTTCTTACTATGGTTTCTTGCATGGTAATTCATCCTCAAATGTGCCATGTCTGGGATTGCCCAACTATGAGACACTCAGAGTCCCCACCTGGCTGTCCTCTCCCACTCTTTGAGTACATTCACCCTATACAGCTTAGGCAGAGAGCTAGGGAGCACTTGGTTAGGAGTATTGAGTCTGTACCATACATACTGTCAGTTTTATGAATAAGGAAAAGGACAGCTAGTATATAACATATAAGACTGCAAACAGAAGAATCAGATATCTTGGCACAGGGAGACAAACTGAAACTGAGAAGATGATTCCAAAGTCAATTTCAAAACAACCAAAGAGGATTTTTCTCACTTCTACATACAGCCTATGCAACTTCAGAGTGTCTAATTAGATTATTTGCCAGTATTTATAATTTTGAGCACATTTCCAATATAATATCTAGAAATCCAAAAGGCCCATTTACCAAAGAATATCCCAAACACACAAATACAAAATAAAAGTAAACATGGTAAACACAGAAGCAGATACAGTTATCTGAATTAACATGCCTCAAAGTGTATAATGAGAAGTGATTATAATATGCAGAAAGATAACATGGCCACTTATAAGAGCCAAATAAAAGCGCTATTTATATTCATATTCCTGCTAATCTTGAGAAAGTCTTTGTCTGGAATAGAAGACAGAATCAGAATGAATTAAAGAGTTTATAGAGTGCAAAAATAGCAGTGTCAGTTATTAGAGTCAAGGACAACTTCTGTGTAAATGTGTATCAAAATGCTAATCTAGAAAAGGTTAATGTTTGGGAGAAAAGGCCAGGGCAGGAACAATTGAACTATGTCTTTATGTACAAAGCCACCCTATGGGAGGTGACCTTGTCACTCAGGTTTTATAAGCCATTTAGACTTATGGGTTAAACTGCCTGTAAGTGGTACAACATCTTTCCTCAGCTTGGCTTTGGAGAGGAGCTGGCACCAGAGGTTTGTGGAGTTCACTGTGAGTGAGTGTGCTGCCTGAAAGCTGAGTAAAGTACATGACTGAGCTGTGAAACCACAAGTGCAGTAAGTTCTGCTGTCTACAGATGGGATGGAGCAAACAATGAGTTGCAAGAAACATTGTGGCATGTCCTACAAATATCACAGAAAGGCAGGATCTCTCCTGTAAGCTCCCACATGGTCCTTAAAACTCCCTGGAATTTTTAATTTACCGCTCTAGAGTAATTTACACAATCAGAAACATAACCTGCCATTAAGTAGAATTTTCAAACTATAATTATTTTCAAGTACATGTATCTACTATTTTTTTTAACTGTAAAGATTCTTCATTACCTACCTACACTAATGAATGATATTATAATATTTGTAAATCTTAAATTGCCAGTTTCATTCTGTGCTGAAGCATCTACCTAATGTCCAGCATTAGAGAAGTTTTAAGCTAGTATTAACAGCTGCATAGATTAGTAGATATAGTGAATTTGGGTAATTGTAGCAACATTTGCTTTAGATAGCATGATTTTAAGCATTAAATCTCTTTTCTCATGTAGTTCAACTAGGATGTCAATGGTAAATCTGACTTAGTAATTGTATGTTTAGAAAGCAATCGTACATAAAGTTATATTGACACTAACTTTAGGTGAAAGCAATTCACATGACTAGTGAGATCTTGAGTGACACATCAGGTCAAAGCACATTGCTATACAAGTGTAAAAAGCTTTTTCATGGAATCACATTGTAGATAGACACAAGTCCTAAAAGTTGTCCTTTGGTCATAACTTTGGCCACTATTTATAAAGTCTAGCATATATGAGGACTCAAATGATAGACACATATTAAACATGCATTTCACACAAATACATAGACAACCTACACATAAAAACACATCACACACAAATAAATACACACTATTCAAGGACAAGAACATGTAAACACAAATAGAAATATGTACAAAT
>PVIH01031209.1:0-11158 GCA_004025045.1 Sigmodon hispidus | reverse complement strand
AACAAGCCAGTGCTGCATCTCCTATGGAAATCAGGAAGGAGAATTCTAAGAGCCTGGATGATGAGGACACCAAAATAACAGAGGGGGAAAAATTTAGTGAGAAAGATTCCCAGTTGAATGTTTCTGAAGTTGAAGACAATGATCTTGAGCAATCAGTTCCTCAGACTCATTCAAGCACCCCGGAGAGTAAAGCTGCATCGCAGCCTTCAAGTCCACATCATAGAGTTATAATGAAGTCACTAGAGCACAGATTTGCAGTTGTGAAAATAGAGAGGTTGAATGAAGAGACATCAGGCAGCCTAAAGATGAGTAACTTGCCACAGTTTGATGATCTTGATAGTAATGGTGAGCCCGCAAATGAAGGTGTCAGTGAAAACAACAGCCAGAGTGATGTGAGTCCTGAATACGATGCCAAGCTATGCGGCTCTGAACTCAACATGTCTCAGGATAGTTCTGTTTTGCTATTTCTTAGCAGTGATGAAAGCCAGCAGTCTGAAAACAGTGAGAATGGAAAGGACGCTGTGTGTTCTGTTGATATCAATGGCCAGGAGGAGTCGCCAGATGGGGACTTGGAAGATACAGCATGTGGTAGTGCACTGTTTGTAATAGACAGAACTCCTGGGTTGAGTGCAGATAAAAATTTTTACCTGGAAGACAAAGCCCCGAGGGAAGTTGCTCTTGAGGAAGAAGAGGAGAAGGAGGGGGAGGAGGAGGAAGAAGAAGAAGGAGAAGAAGAGGAGGAGGAGGAGGAAGTTGAGAACAGTGAAGAAGAATCATCAGACAGTGGTGAAAATAAAGATGAGTCTAGTGATGAAGAAGACTTGTTAAGTGACACAAAGTCCAAGCTTCTGAAGTTGACAAGTAGCAGCATAGACCCTGGAGTAAATATCAAGCAACTGGGTGGTTTGTACATTAATTTCAATGTTGGCAAACAGCAACCTCACAAGAAAACCCTAACACAGATCAAGGAGAAAAAGAAAAACGAGCTTCTTCAGAAAGCTGTCATTACACTTGATTTTGAAAAAAGCTATTGTGTCCCACCATATAGTGAATCGAAGCATCAACTTCAGAAACAGTGAAGGAAAGAACGACAAAAAACTGCCGGTAATGGTTGGTTTGGCATGAAAGCTCCAGAACTGACAGTTGAACTGAAAAATGACCTCAAAGCATTGAAGATGAGAGCAAGCATGGACCCAAAAAGGTTTTACAAGAAAATGACAGAGATGGTTTCCCTAAGTACTTCCAGGTTGGAACCATTGTTGATAATCCAGCTGACTTCTACCATTCAAGAATTCCCAAGAAGCAAAGAAAAAAGACTATTGTGGAAGAACTGTTGGCTGATTCTGAGTTCAGGAGATTTAACCGAAGGAAGTATTTGGAAATCATGGCTGAAAAGACAGCAGATGCAGCAGGGAAGAAGTTCCGGAAAAAGAAGAAATTTCGCAATTAAAATTCACAGAAAAATCATAACATTTTATAGATCCCTTTATTTTCTGAAGGTCATTACATAATTTATATAAATAATATATAAATATTTAGTAATTTCTGTTCGGAAATAAAGCTGACTGAGAAAATCAAAAAAACAAAACAAAACAAAATATGTACTTAGGGACTAAAATGCTTGTAGTCGGTAGTTTCTCTGTCTTACCCACTGGTCCCACAGCCATTTATTTAGTCCTAAATAATCACACAAAAGCTTATATTAATTACAAGCTTTTTAGTCTATGGCTCAGTCTTATTATTTGTTAGCTCTTACTCTTAAACTAACTCATGATTCTTATCCACGTTTAGTCATGTGGCTTGGTACCTTTTTCTCAGTTCAGCATTCTCTTCTTCCTCTATGTCTCACTGTCTTCTGCTATGCTCTTATTCTTCCCAGAATTCTCCTTGACTGGTCATCCCAACTATACTTACTGTCTGCCTAGCTTCTGGCCAATAAGAGTTTTACTAAAACAATACTTTCATTGGCAAATATTTACAGTGTAAATACAATCCACAAACCCCAAACAGCTAGGTAACAAGAGGAACATAAGAGAGACATCCAGGGATACCCCTGGCAACGGGAAACAGACAAGATCACCTAAGTAAATTGGGATCATTTGGGAGAGAAAGCTAAAGGAGGTGGAAAGAGATCATGAGAAAATGAGATGATTGAGTGGGAGAAACAACAGAGAGGGAGAAAAAAGAAATAGATATCTTGATAAAGGGGACCATTGAGGGGTTAGAGATAAACTTGGTGCTAGGGAACATCTAAGAACTCACAAGGTGTCCTGGGCTAGGACTCCAAGCAATAGCAGAGACAGTGCCTAAACAGGACTGCCCCTAAAATCAAATGAATGATCATCCTAATTGCCATTATAGAACTTTCATCCAGCAATGTATAGAGGCAGAATCAGAAATCCATACTTAAATCACCAGGTCGAGCTCCCGGTCCAGTTAAAGAGAGGGAGGAGAGAGTATATAAGCAAAGTTATCTGGATCATGAGAAGGAGACCCACAGGAATGGCTGACTCCAGCTATTAGGAGCTCACCAACTATGAAATAATCACTGAGAAACCATCATGGAAAGGAAGTAAACCCTCCAAATGTATACTGCAGTTGAATGGCCTGGGCAGTTTATAGAGCCTTTTGCAGTAGGATCAGAGTTTATTCCTGGTGCATAAACTGACATTTCAGAGTTCATTCCCTACAGAGAAACACCTAACTCAGCCTTGATACTGGAGGGAGGGACTCAGACCTACCTCAACTGGATATGCCAGACCAAACTTAACTTGGGATTTCTTTCCCTTTCTGGGGAATTAATGGGTGGATGGGGAGGGGGATGCTGAAGGAGGGGAGGATGGAGAGGAGGTGAGGAAGGGAGAGAAGTAGTGGGTATGAGAAAAAACTTTAAATAAAAACATTTACAAAAAGAAGTGCCAGGCATGAGTTTCAAGCTCATGTAATAGGCCTTTGATCTGATCAGAAGTGGTTGATTACTACCATAATGTCCACACAACTATTACACCAATGGATATATGTTGTTGGGCCAGTTGTTATTGTAGCTTACAGGATTCACAGCTGGGTAAAAGTAATGATTACCTTTTTATGCTAGTAGCATGGTTATTATCTTCTATCACAATGAAATGTGTCCAGTAAGGATAACACTTCCAGGTGAGTACCAGCTTTATTCCTCCATGTTCTAGGACTCCAGTATGTGTTGTCTTCTACAATGCAGTCTTACCATCAAGTTTTGTAATATAACCAAAGTTATTGGCAACAGCCTGTAATGCCAGTGCCAGGTCGTGGGGGTGGGGGGGGAAGGATGAGGTAACTGATAATCAGGCAGGTTAGGGTTAGGGTTAGAAGTTCTGGGGTAGACACCATATGGTGTCAGCACCAGACAGAATGGTAGACTGGGTGTTTGTTATGCAGGTCATCATTAACTAAGTGTTCTTACCTGCCAACTTCCAACAACATCCCAGTAAGCCCTGAGCATTCAACAGCTTTTAAGCCCAAATATCCCAAATTCTCTATAATCCTTCAAGAAAATATATCAAACTCATAAACACCCATACTGTTAGGGCCATTGCATCAACCTCCTTACTTTCTTGCTACCAGATTTCTTTGTTGTCTAAGACTCCATGGCTGGATCCCGAAGCACCTCCCTGGATCTGGAAGCACCTCCCTGGACCCATGACGCATACCCGTGCACGCCCCATCCCTTAAAAGCAACTGCAAGCATGTGCTCTGGTCCTTTTTTCTCTGTCCTCTGACTTCTTTCTCGCTCTTCTGTTTCTCTACCGGCCTGGGACTCTTCTGTTAAATAAACAACATGTGTGGCCTTGTTAGTGTGTGCTTGCTTTTACGTGGAACTAACATTGGTGCCGTGGACTCGGATAGGTTGCCTCCTGAGCACAAAGGCTAGGAAAACCTGATCCCGAGGTTCACTACAAGGCCACGCCTTTCTATCTGCTCAGTGCCGCGATATTCAAACACCAGTGGATTTAATTGGTAAGTGCTTCCCCATCCCCAGACAAACACGCACTCCTGGCTTTGGCTTTTTCCCATTACTACAAAGCATCCAGGAACATGGTCCCATAAGATGATTTACACTGGCACCTTCTGATGGCACCACGGAGAGGTCACAGGCACGTGGTTCTGAAAAACTGACGAAGTTTTCCTTACTGCATTGCGTTGTCTAAGTTCCTAGCACTTCCTCATTGGGCTGAGGAGCACTCACAAGGCACATGTGCGGGTGAGTTGGGACATGTCAGACAGAGAGCGCTAAAGAGTTGATGGACCTTTTAGCGTGGATCCCCTTCCCTGCGGACCCAGTGGTGCTTTGGTGATGATCAAGCAGCTGGGAATGCACTTCCCTTAGATTTCCGACAATGGGAAATAATGCCAGCCAGCCAGCAGCTCCATCTTAACCCTTATAGTTCGGGATGGAGGCGTTAAAACCATTTAGCCTTTAGATACTACCAAGCTTACCTGTTTTTTACAAAATGGCTTAATTACCTCTTAGATTACTCAAAATAGCTGCCTAATGGCTCACCAACCCCGATATTTTACGAGGGCTCACTTTTGCATACAATGAGCAGATAGAAAGAGTTTTTCCTATCTTTTCTCTTTTTTCATCAGCCTTAAACCTTCTATCTCTCTGTTCAAAAAGTCAAAAGTTGGCTTTTAAGATAAATCACTGGAGAGATGCTGCCTGCTGACAAAAGCTGTTTGACCAGCTACTGCCTTGCTCTTGCTTAGCCTCATAGAGGCAAGCTCAGGCCTTGTCTAAGACTCCATCAAGGGAATACTGGTCTAAGTGAATGTCTCCTAACCCCGAGTGGCAAAGAGACATTACACAGAGATCACTCCCAATTAATCTAAGGTCTGACCATGGGCAGTTAATGCAGCCAAGGCTTCCCTAAGCTGACCACCCTCATTGCAAAGAGGGGGCCTTGAGTAGTCTTCTCCCTGTGGACACTAAAAGCCATATGCTTTCAGTCCTACAGGCAAGAACTTTAGAGTCTCACTTCTCTTTCTAGCCTCTCCATTGTCCAAATAAAAAGCAAATAACATTTTGCCTAAACTCAGACTGCCAACTACTCTAGCCACCTCTATTCGCTTTGCTTCAACCTGTCAGTTCCAGTCTCCCAGGTGGACCACCAAATATAAATCATTCCTCTAAAATCCCCTGTCTCTGAGTTTTCCATTCCAGTCTGCTTCAAAGATGAAGGTCAACAAACCGGCTCCAAGGTATTTTGGCTCAACTCTCCCCACTTCCACAGCCGCCGCTTCAAGAGCCATTTTCAAGGTCAATACAGGACCCTGTGACTCAAATCCTCAATCTACAAGCAACTAAGGAATCCAGCAGACAACTCGGAATCCAGCAGATATCTCCTCTCCACCCCTGTGTCAGCAGGAAGCAGTCATAGACCACGACAGCTCCGCCCATAAACCCAGTTTTCTTTTTATGATAAACAAAAAGGTGATATGTAAGGATTCCTGGCATTCCACGTAGCTGACCCAACTCTAGCCCAGGTGGGATGCACCTTGTACTGGGGCACGCCCCTGGGCGTGGCTGCGTAAACCCTGCAGCACTGCTTATGGAAGCACCTCCCTGGACCATGGCTGGATCCAGAAGCACCTCCCTGGACCCATGTAGCATACCTGTGCATGGCCCTTCCCTTAAAAGCGGCTGCAAGCATGTGCTCTGGTCCTTTTTTCTTCTCTGTCCCCTGACTTCTTTCTCGCTCTTCTGTTTCTCTATCTGCCTGGGACTCTTCTTTTAATAAACACCTTGTGTGGCCTTGTTAGTGTGTGCTTGCTTTTAGGCATGGAACTAACAAAGTGTACTTTACTAATGTTTTATTGTGGCAGCTTTAAAAGGTTTTGTGACAACGTTTAGTAGCTGGAACAAAGCTTCCTTACCATGACTTAAAAGGCCACAAGTGTCAAAGGCCCTCCTAAGAAAAACTAACCCATGAATTGGCCTCCTATAATCATTGCACAGGGATAATGGATCATCTGTCTTACTTACTTTTCTATTGCTATGATAAAACATCATGGCCAAAGGAACTTATAGAAGGAAAGCTTTATTTGAGCTTTCAGTTCAAAAGGGATTAGAGTCCATAATGGGTAAGTGGCAGCATACCAGCTTGCATAGTGATTAGAGTAGCAATGTGAAAAGTCATATCCTGAAGTATAAATGAAAAGGAGAGAGAGAGAGAGAGAGAGAGAGAGAGAGAGAGAGAGAGAGAGAGAGAGAGAGAGAGAGAGAGAATTGAGAATGACATATAGCTTAGTAAGCTCAAAGTCCATTTCCAGTGATATCCTTTTTCGGCAAGACAATGCTTTCTAAATCTACCCAAACATTACCATAAACTATTGACCAAATATTAAAATATCTGCACCTATGGGTAACACTCATTCAATCTATCACATCATACTTTAGAACACTGGTGACCCAGTCTGTGTCTAAGAACCTAGGGATAAAATATTTGCTGTTGGTTTTGAGCACACAATCTTCACAGAAAATTGAAAAAAAAAATCTATATAAACTACTAAACAAATTCTTAAAACATTGTGCCTGGAAGCCTCTAAAATGTGGATAATATAGCTATTTATTTCCTTCATGAGATCTAAAATAGATTTTAGAAGTCTAGTATCAAGTTTAGCCTCTATTAATTATTATTTGGAAGGAAATTCCTCAAATTAAATGTGATCTTAGACACCAAGATCATTAAACTACTTAATACATAATAAATCTAGATCATGTACAGATACCTCTACAGGAATATGGAAATAAGACCATAGTATAAGTCAACAAAGATTATAGACCCTAAGGACTGGATCCTTTTCAATGCCTGGAAAGAATGATCCATTAAAATAGTTGAGAACCAGATAAAAATGGACCATATCAGATTTTCCTGAGCAATCTCATGGATGTCAAAGTGCTGAGATTCAGTATTAGGGATTATATATCCAGACTAAAATGATAAACTGCAAACTATGGGATTGAACTTGAAGAACTACAAGAAAATGCCTCTAAGTACCAACCAATGCAGACATATTCTGTGGAAACTTTTTATGTCCCTTTACCTAAGTTTTGACCCATAGAAGTTAATGAATAAATCCACCTTTCTTATCCAGGAATACAACCAATGCATTATCTGTGACAGTAAGCTGTATGTTTGTCTCATTTCTTGATCTACTTTCTATATATGCAACCTTCATTATTTTTATGTGAAGCTATGACTCAGTTTCAAATGTTGGGGTAAAAGACAGCCATGCTAGTACATGACCAATCATAGCTCCAGTTGATGTTAGAGTTTTGTGACATCATGATCCTATTTGCATGAGCTGAAAACATTTCTAACTGTACTACTTTTAGGTACCTGTAGGTTACATGCACTTTTGAAGTTTACTAAATGTTTATGATGAAAATCAATTTATTTTTTTCAAAATTCACATTTTATTTAGATTGAAATAAACTGTACAAAGTTGATTTTATTCACCAAAAATAATGGTAATATTTTTTGTATTTTTTTAGATAAACCACAAAACATTTATTTTTGTAGGTTTTGCTTATAAATCAAGATGAGGCAGTATACATAATCATGTAAAAAGACAGGAAAAAACAGACAAGTCAGTTACCTGTATGGATGGCCTTTGCCTGTCTTTACCATGCAGCAGAAGTGAATTTACCCACGAAAAAGCTTATGAAAATGTGGGCTCAACAAAGGAATGTAAATAGCAGTAACCAGATAGGGAGCAATAGTGCCTAGCTCTGCCATTCTCTTGTTCCTCTGAGGTCCTTCCATCTGACACAACTACACTGAAACCTGCTTTCGAGCTCACGAACTTCTTTTGCAATTCTCCTGTGACTGTTCATCACAGATTTTGTTAAGTTTTTTTTCTTTTGCAGTACTAAGGCATGAGCTTGAACATGCTAGGCAAGTGCTCCACTAAGCTAAACCACAGCCCTTGTTTTTTGAGATAGAATCTCACTATGTAGCCCAGGCTGGCCTGAAACTTATACCTCTGCCTTCCAAGTGCTGCTACCACAAATTTTAAACACCTATAACTCCTACAAGTCAAAGTCAACGGTGTACTTCACAGTAATATATTATATTATAAACTGTATCTCTCATACAATTCATTTTAAAAAGACCTGATAACAACAGACAAATGGATCTGCAATAATGTTATATCTAAAATGACTTTAACGCCATGCTTATGATTCTTATCCTCTGTATAGTTATTGTTAACTCTTCCACATTTTAAATTCTTTTTACTGTGTTTTTTTTTTGATAAATACAAAATGAAGAAGGAAAAATAAAATAAAATGACTTTAACTAAAGCAACTCCAGAGTGCCCCTGGCAGGGAGGCATTTTAGTACTTCAATGCCAACTTCAGAAAGAGCAGACAGGTACTGAAAGCATGACAGTTCAAACTGGGGCCATTTAAACATGTGATTTACCAACCGCTGACAATGCATTCAACTGGCAGTCTATCAGCAAGGTATGCAGTGATTAACTGGCCTACTACACATTACAGCTTTTCTTCCAAACAGCAAACATAGGACAAGAGCCATTTTTAAAATCTTTTAGGGATTTTCAATTGTTTCTGAATTATTTGTAGGAAGCTCTGGTTTATTTGTATAGAGTTTGATAGATGTGTCCACCATTAAATCCAGATCATAACATCTTTAAAGGATGTTTCATAAGTCTGGGATCTCAGGATTTTCTCCCTCCTTTTAAATGTGGTTCATTTTATGTGTGGAGATCTGAGATAATGTCTCAAGTAGTAGGCCAGGCTGGTCTTAAATCATATCATTGCCCATGACCTTGAACTCATAGTGATATTCATGTGCTATCTTCCTGAATTTTAGGATTAAAGATATTTTACAATATTCATAGCTTTAATGTATTTTAAAAGACCATCTAATATGATATACACTATTGCAGGGCATTCTATTTGGGCAACCCTTAAAAAAGTGGGTGAGAAGGTGCAGAGTTAATGACACAGAATTCAGGAGTCAGGTGAGAAGCAGACATGGATATTTTTAAAACAAACAGCAGTACTGCAGACTCATAGAAATACAGACTTACAGACTCACAGACTCCTTTATTCAGCAATGTGGGGAGCCTGATATACCCTCCTCCCAACACTCATTGGCAGCTTGAGACTCCAACAGCCATTCTGTCTCTCTTTTACTGGCCTTCAACATCTGGATGATTATGTATCAGCAATCACCAGGTACAACAGGAGACTCCAAGCTGACTCAGCAGAATCAGCTAGTGTGCATGCCTAAGCACACCACCTGGGACAGGGCACCTATGGATCCATCAGGTCATCTGGCTGCATTCTCCATACAACACACATCTTATCAAAGCTAAAGAAAAATAGAGATTATTCCATGTGATTTTGTAAGAGTTTTTAGAATAAACTTTTTTGCTGACTTTCAAGGTACTAATGGGTGTCAGAAGGAAAGAAAAGACCAATCAAAAGCAATGACCCTCTTGACTGTGAAAACAGTACTTTCTAAGTACTTTGAAGCATGGAGGAATGGAATAAATGTTGAAGTTTTTTTCTCATTTTCTGTATCAGTGATTTTCAAGTAGGGGATTCATGACAGCTTGGGCCCCTAGGGGATATGTGGTATGATGATTAGTGTTAGCTTTCAGTTTGACAAAATCTAGAAACACCATGAAGATAGATCTTTGATTATAATGTAGGGAATTATCTTATTATATCAATTGAAGTGGTAAGACCCATTGTCTTAGGCTTCTATTTGCTATGATAAAATATTAGGAACAAAAACAAGTTGGGAGGAGAGTTTATTTCATATTTTAAGTTGTATGTAGTCCGTCATCCAGGAGAGTTAGGGAAGGTACTCAAGCAAGGCAGAAACTCAGTGGCAGAAAATGATGCAGAGCCAATGGAGGAATGCTGATTATTGCTTACTTCCTGTGGATTGCTTAGCCTGTTTTCTTATAGGATCTAAGGCAAGCAACCTCAATGTGTCTGGAACCACATTAGGGTGGGCCCTCCTATATAAATAATTAGTCAAATGATGCACCATTGACTTGAATATTGAATATTAGATTGAGATTATTTCTCAACTGAAGTTCCCTCTAGCTCATGTCAAGTTGATCTAAAACTGTTTATGTTGATCTAAAACAGCTACACAATATGGATCACATCTTTTTATGACCAGGAAATACTCAACAATATGAAATGGGGAGCACAATACAGACAATAGCATGCATATATTCATTGATCTTTTCTTTTTTCATAATTCTCAGTTTTTAGCTACTGACCTTTACCTCTCCCTTTTCTGTTCCTCTAAAGCAACCTCCAAGTCTTATCCCCAAATCTGCAGCAGACCACCTACTGTAGTTATCCTTCTCTCATATGCTATCTCCAGAGGATCACACAGACCTTCCCCTTCTAATTTCCTTCCCCTACATTCATTGCTTTACTCTAGCCCCTATCTCCAGTAGGCACTCCCTGGAACCTATAGGCAAATCCAGCCATGGCAGATGGTAAGTTAAATTAAGATCTTCTCCTCTCCATCACAGCCTCAAAGAACAGCCCCTGAGTCTCATCACCATGTCTATAGCAGAATACCTACTGCAATCTTCCTTAATTCCTGTCCTCATCTCCTGTGAACCACAAAGATCTTCCCTTCAAACTTCCCTTGCAAAGTCATTGCTTTGCCCTAGCTCCCAACCCCAGAAAGTATTTATTGAGAACACACAGACCACCCTGATCAGAAGAGCACAAGACCAATAATTAACAACTAGAATTACAATGTAGATAACAGCATAAAACACAATCAATGACACTCATGACAATGTCTCTCTACTAGAGGCCAGCAACCCTACCACAGCAGGCTCTGCCTATTGCAACATAGCTAAAACATAAGAAAAGACCTTAAGACAACCTTTATAAATATGATGGTGGTCTTTAAAAAGGAAGAGAGGCTTCCGGTTCCGCCACCGGGACCTGTGCTCTCTGCGGCGTCCCAGCGCACTCTGGAGCAGGGGCAGCTGAACTCTGCACCTGGCCACACCCGCAGCTCCTGCTGCTCATGGAATCTACTAGGAGCCCTACTGCGACCCTGAACTGAGTGAACTGAGCAAACCAACTGCAGGGGTCTCTGAGGGGCGG
>PVIH01031208.1:0-11154 GCA_004025045.1 Sigmodon hispidus | reverse complement strand
AATGGAGGGATTTGGAGAATATCCTCCTGAGCGAAGTCTCACAAACTCAGAGAGATAAGCAGGGGATGTACTCACTCACTAGTGGTCTCTAAACAAACAAACAAGAAAAAAAGCCAAACATGCCCAAGAGGCAAACCACAACCACTGAACAGCTTGGGATCAGAAACACCCTGGACTGACCCTTCAAACCCCAGTCCAAATATAGGAACACCTGACTCACTCTTGAGGGAGGGGGGAAAGAACTGGATTTGACCAGAAGTGGAGACTGATCTAAGCATTATTGGGTCAGTGGGACCATAGGACTGTCTGCTCCCTGCCCAGGGAGGGGATGGGGAGTTTCAGAGAAGAAAAATGACCAGATGTGTTGGGAGGGAGAAGAGACCTTGAATAAGGATATACAGGGATGGAAAAAAAATTCAGAGGGAAAGATGATCACAAAGAAAATATATGTGTAGCAATCTTATTTGTATTTCCACCCTTGATAAGCCATGCTTATGATTCTTATCCTCTGTATAGTTATTGTTAACTCTTCCGCATTTTAAATTCTTTTTACTGTTTTTTTGATAAATACAAAATAAAGAAGGAAAAAAAGAAAAACAAAGAACACGCATGCATGCACACACAATGGCACATGCCTCATACACATTCAAATAAATAAAGTTCTTAAAATTTGTGTTATTAAAAAAAATTAACATCATGGAGTAAATGAACATAAATTACTGATTAATGCTAATATCTGTATCATGTACCTCTGATCCTTTTATTTCTACACTTTTTATCTTTATTTTTTATTTAAATAGTTTTGTTCCCCCAGCGCTGGAGAGATGGCTCAGCGGTTAAGAGCACTGACTGTTCTACCAGAGGACCTGTGTTCAATTTCCAGCATCCACATGGCAGCTAACAACTGTCTATAATTCCAAGATCTGACACCATTACACAGTTATACATGAAGAAAAAACACCTGTTCAATGAGGGAGACAGTTTTTCATCTGTTGAACCATTCCTGCAAGTCTGGGATGAAGCCTACTTGATCATGGTCGATGATTTTTTTATATTTTGTTGGATTCAGTTTGCCAGAATTTTATGAGTACTTTTGCATCAGTGGTCATGAGGTGTACTGGTATGTATTATCTTTCATTGTTACATCCTTGAGTGGCTTGGATATCAGGGTGATTGTGGCATCATAAAAAGTTTGAAAATAGCCTTCAGTTTCTACTGTATGGAACAGTTTGAGGGATATTTGTATTACTTCTTCTTTGAATGTCTGATAGATTTCTTCACTGAAACCATCTGCTCCTATGCTTTTTTAATTAGGTAGACTTTTAATAATAGCTTCAATTTCCTTATGGGTTATAGGTCTGTTTAGGTCATTTAGATCTTGATTTAATTTTGGTAAATGATTGTGGTGGAATGTTCTCTGTACGATGTAAATAAATAACTGTTTGGACCCATGCAGGGCACCATAGAAGTGGGTGGAGAATCAGAGGCAGCCAGGCAGGTAGGAAAGGGTGGAGTTACTCACTCTGCATCGGACCCCCAAGAGCAGCAGACATGTAAGAGGTACCAGCCAGCCACGGGCTGAGCCACGTGGCGGGAAGATTAATAGAAATAGGTTAATTTAAGAAGAAAGAGCTAGCTAGTAATGGGCATAAGACATGGGTCAAACAGTGTTAAAGTATATAAGTGTGTGATTCAATTCTTTTGGGGGACAAAAGCCACAGGCGCACAGACCAGGCTCCAAACTGCCGGCACCACACATGCGCCACGCACAAACCTCCAGACCCAACACGGGTCGGGAAAAACCTAATACTACAAATGATACCTATACAGAAAGTAGTGTATTTCTTTTAGGTTTTCAAATTTAGTGGAGTATAGATTTTCAAAGTATGACCTGATAATTCTCTGGATTTCCTGCTGTTATGTCTACCTTTTCATTTCTGGTTCTGTTTACTTGGATAGTCTCTCTCTCCCTTTTGCTTGGGTTGGATAAGGGTTTATATATCTTATTGCCTTTCTCAAAGAACCAACTCTTTGATTCATTAATTTTTTTGTATTGTTCTCTTTGTTTCTATTGTATAAATTTCAACCCTAAGTTTGATTATTTCCTGCTATCTACTCCTTTTAGCTGAGTTTGTTCTAAAGCCTTCAGCTATGCTGTTAGTTTTCTTGTGTGGGATTTCTCTATATTTTTCCTATAGGCATCTAGTGCTATGAATTTTCCTCTTAACACTGATTTCATTGTGTCCCATAAGTTTGCATATTTTGTATATTCATTTTTATTAAATTCTAGAAAGTTTTTCTTTCTTAACTTCTTCTTTGACCCAGAGGTGGTTCAATGTAGAGATGTTAAATTTCCAAGATATTGTAAGATTTCTGTGATTCTGTTGTTGTTGAACTCTAACCTTAGAGGCCATGGTGATCTGATATGATACAAGAAGTTATTCTCATTTTTTTTTATTTATTGACATTTGGTTTATAATTGAGTATGTGTTCAATTTTAGTGAAAGTTCAATGTGGTGCTGAGAAATATGGAAATTACTTTGTGTTTGTGTGGAAGCGTCTATATATATCTATTAAATCCATTTGGATCATAACAATGTTAGATACTTTATTTCTCTGGTGGGTTTCTGCCTGGTTGACCTATCCAAAGGTGAAAGTGGGGTATTGAAGTCTCCCACTATTAGTGTGTCAGGTTTGATATGAGGTTTAAGCTTTAGTAGTGTTTCTTTTACATATGTAGATACCCTTTTATTGAGGTCATAAATATTCAGGATTGAGACCTTTTTTTTGTTGTTTTTTCCTGAGATAAAGAAGTAATGTTCATCCTGGTCACTGTTGGCTGATTTTAGTTTGAAGTGTATTTTGTTAGAATTATAATGGCTATACCAGCTTGTTTCCTAGGACAATATGATTAAAAAGTCTTTTCCCAAACCTTTACTTTGAGCCTTTGTCTGTCTTTTAAGTTTAAGTGTAGCTCTTATATGCAGCAGAAGGATGGCTTCTCTTTTTGTATCTATTATGTTAGGGTGTGTTTTTTCATAGGTGAGTTGCATTCATTAATGTTAAGGGATTTTAAGGATCAATGATTTTTATTTCTTGTTATTTTTGGTGGAAGTATGTGTGTATTTCCCTTCTTCAGGTTTTTCTTCTGTGAGTTTTAGATTGCTTGTGGTTTTATGGGTGTATCTGTGATCCTTAGGTTGTAGTGTTCCCTCTAGTGCTTTCTGCTGGGCCAGATTTGTGGATAGGTAATATGTAAGTCTGGTTTTGTCATGAAATATGTTGTTTACTTCATCTATGATGATTGACAGTTTTGCCGAGTAGAGTAGTCTGGTTTGGCAGCCATGGTCTTTTAGTGTTGATATAACATCTGACCAGGAAAGACCTTCTTGCTTTCATTGTTTCCATTGAATAGTCTGGTATTATTCTGATGGATCTGCCTTTAAAAGTAATTTGTCATTTTTCCTTTGCTGTTCTTCATATTTTTGCTTTGTTCTGTAGGTTTACTGGCTTGATTATTACGTAGTAAGACTTTTTGAGGGGTCTAGTTGATTTGATATTCTCTAAGGTTCTTGTATCTTTAAAGGCATTTTATTATTTAGGTTGGGAAAGTTTTCTATGATTTTGCTGAATATATTTTCTGTGCCTTTGAGGTGGTATTCTTCTCATTCTTCTATCCCAATTATTCTCAGGTTTGGCCTTTTCATGGTGTCCCAGATTTCCTAGATGCTTTGTGTTATGACTTTTTTGGTTATAGTGTTTTCTTTAACAGATGTATCTATTTCCACCATTGAATCTTCCACTCCACAGATTCTCTCTTCCATCTCTTGCCTTCTGTTGGTTATGTTTGCATGTGTAATTCTGGTTAATTTCTTTAGGTTTTCTATTTCCAGCTTTGCCTTTATTTATGCCTTTTTATTGCTTCTATTTCACTTTTTAATTCCCAGAGTGTTTATGTCACTTGTTTCTTTTTTTTTCTAGTTTTCTTTTTTCAGGGATTTGTTAATCTCTTTTAATTTTTGATTGTATTTTTTTATATTTCTTTAAGGGAGTTTTTTAGTATCTTCTTTAATACCTTCTATTATCTTTATAAAGTTATTTTTTTTTTGCTGTTATAGTTGTTGTTTCTGGAAACACCTTTTATTCAGTTAGCCACACAATCAGGAACCCAGTGGCAGTTGGCAAAAGGCATTTATTCCACACCAGAGAGGAGTCGTGACTCTTAACAGATAATATGGATTTTTCCTACTTCCAAAATGTTTATCAAATCCTGTGTCTCCCAACAAATGAAACATCCAATGTCAGTGAACAGCAAGATGTACTCCTTTGAAGAATAGTTGTTAAACTCCAGTCTGTAATCGACAGCATGAGAAGGAAGGTGAGCCTCCCTCTTCTTTAAAAACCTACTCTTCCTAAAGTATCATTCAGGGAAACTGGAAGTTAAAGACTACAGGTCAGGGGAGGAATAGTGGGAATCAGGGCACACACCATGAACATGAGCAAAATTAAAATTGTACAAACTTGAGCAGTTTATAATAGACTATTCCAAGACACCAAAGGCTAGTTGAAGAAATTCACCATTCTGCAGGAGCCAGGGCTGTTTGCTGTGTGATCTGGGCCAAGCAATTCACTGTCTTAGAGATGTAATACCCCTGCCTAAACCAAAGCCTGGTTTCTGCACCATGCCTCCTGGGGGTGGGCCTCTCATCCCACCAGTCAGCCCTCCACGAGGTCCTCTGTGTCTCCAAAGGCAGTTATCCCTATGCGTGGCCTTCCCAGGCAGCCCAGTCTGCTTTACTTCCACGTTCAGGCATACAGCACCTTGGAACATGATGGGCCTATTGTTAAGGACCTTCTGAACAGGCTCTGAATCATCAAACACACCAAAGAAGAAGTTAGGTAACTTTCTGCCACTATTAATTCGAAGCTCCACCACATTTCCATAAATTTGGAAAAAATCGACCAGTTCTGATTTGTCAACCTCATGTGATAGCTTCCCGATGAATAGCTCTGGTGACTGTCAGGGTGCCTCACCATCCTTCGAGGTTCCACATCTCCAGGTTCCCCAGCATCTCATATTGGCCGGGGTCCCCTCTGAGGAGGGATATTGATCATTTGCTCTCGAATTCTCTGATCTCTCTGAGGCCTTTGTGGTGGAACCTGAAATTCGGGCTTCAATTCTGGACGGGGATGTGAATGTGGCACTTTTACTACATGAGGTGTTGTCCCTGTCACTGGAACAGCCTTTTTAAGGTTGTTTCCTTCTGTTTTCTTTTCATTATTTTGCTCAGATCTTGATGCTGTAGAGCCACCAGTTTCTTTTGGTAGTGTCTTGTTGTTCTTTATATTGTTATATATAATCTTGCCCATTGCTTTCTCAGTTCTCTGTTAATCAGGTCGTGGTAGGCTCTTAGTCAGTTACAAGCCTAGGAACTTTTTTTCTCCAGTAATTGCAGGGTTTGCTCATAGGCAACATTTTGATTGCTGTAGGCCAAGGAACTATGTGTCTCCAGGTATCACAGATATTGGTCTTAGCTGGCTCTTAGTTGACTCTTATTCATTGGACTGGAGGGGGGCTTTCGCAGATTTTTTGGTTTAGAGCCTTTCTTCCTACATCTTTGACTAAATAAAATTTTTGTTTATATCTTTTCTGGTAATTCACCATTATGAGTATGTTTTGGAAATCTTTACCCAACATTTTACTTATTTCAGAACTTTGAATTGAATCCTTGAGACTGAATTATAATCTTCTCAGGGCATAATTTTTGGCTTGATTTTTCATGATGTTGTGTTTCTCATTAATATTTATATCTGAGGGTTTATGTATCTCTTTTGGTGTATTTAAAGCGTTTTTAAAATTAGAAACCTACACTTAAGGGCCCAGAATCACTCAGTTTAAGGTATTTGGAGACCTTCAGCAATTTTATGTAGTCTATATCAGACTTGTTCCCTGTCATATCTCCAAATTGGTTCTCAGTAAGCTTCTTAATTAGAATATGAACATGATTAGGCAGCATACATTTTACAAGAGAGCACAGAATATTTCTTTATAAAATTATTAAGCTTTATTAATATTTAGTCTAATAACTGGAAAAATTACTTTTAAGAAATTTGAGTATAATAAATTTATGTAAATAAATGATTTGAAGGGGCAGCAAGATGGACCAGGTGGCAAAGATACCTGACACCAAGCCTTATGACAATGCTGAGCTTGATACTCAGAACACAAGAACACAGAGACAAACAAATGCAAGCTATCCTCTGACCTCCAGAACTATGCCATATCACATATGTACGTAAAAAAATGCACACACATACATAATAGCACACAATCACATACTGACCTGGACAAAAAAATTATTCTAGTTAACTAAAGTGTAATAAAAACTAAAAGAAGATATGAAAATGATAAGAAAAAAATAGAAGAAGTGGGTGGTTTGTGGAGCATGTCCCCATGCACTCTGCAACAGAAAGAGATAAACTCTGACTGCCATGGTGCCCCCAGCTGCTGCTGAGGGAATTTACAAGGCTACTCGCCTCCAACTGAGCAAACAGAGAAGGACTGAGGACTCTGAAAGACAGACTCAGACTCTGCCCAAAGGTGAGGTGGGTTCAGCATGCACCAGCGCCTAAATCTCTGCCAGGGAAAATTGTGTTCTGGTCGGATTCTGGTTCTGAGACCAGGTGCTACATGTAGAGTGTGTACCCACAAACTCAGTAGCAGACAGAGATAAACTTTGGCTGTCAGGCTCCCCCAGCTGCTGCTAAGGGAACTCGCATAGCCACCCCACCTCCAATTGCTCAAACACAGAAGAATTGAAGACTTGAAATTCAGTCCCCTGTACAGAGCAGAGGTAGAGTCTGAGCATGCCTTTGGTTCAAAAGTGACAGGAGACACACAAGCCTGCATGCCAAAACTGACCAGAAGCCACCTAATCGTGAACCACTGAAGTCAAGGGCAGACATCAGTTCAAAAATTTACATAATAATATAAAGAACAACAAGGTAACTCCTGAAGAAAGTGGCAGTCCTACAACTACAAGATCTGAACTGAGCAATGAAGAGGAAACAGAAGGAAGCAACACTAAAAATTCCTTTATGATGATCATCAAAGCTCTCAAAGAAGATATAAAAAAATTGCCTTAAAGAAATAGAAGAAAATACAAAAAAAATGGAAGAGATGAACAAATCTATAAAAGAAAACCAAGAAAATGTAAACCAAAGAAAATGAAAGAAACATGCCAGGAACTAAAAATTGAAATAGAAGCAATAAAAGATGCATAAAATGAGGCAAAGATGGAAATAGAAAACCTGAAGAAAAAAGCTGGAACCACAGATACAAGCATAATCAACAGAGTTCAAGACATGGAAGATAGAATCACTGAAGTGGAAGACTCAGTAGCTCAAATAGATATATCAGTCAAACAAATTACTAAAACCAAAAAAGCCATAACTCAAAATGTTCAGGAAATCTAGGACACCATGAAAAGACCTAACTTGAGAATAATAGAAATAGAAGAAGGAGAATAATACAAGCTCAAAGGCACAGCTAATGTTTTCACTAAAGTTATAGAAGAAAACTTCCCTAATCTGAAGAAGGAAATGCCTGTAAAGATACAAGAAGCTTACAGAACACCAAATAGATATGATCCCCCAAAAAAGTCAGTGCACCACATTATAATCAAGCCACAAAACATACAGAATAAAGAAAAATTTTAAGAGGCCAATAATCCTTAAGAAAACTGAAGCTGTTATTAAAAGCCTCCCCAAAAAAAAAAGCCCTTGCCCAGATGGTTTCAGTGACCATTCAACCAGAAATTCAAAGAAGAATTACTACCTCAAACTATTTCACACAGTAGAAATTGAAGGAATATTGCCAAATTCCTTTTATGAGGCCACAATTACCCTAATACCCAAGCCGCTCAAAGATATAACAAAGAAGGAGAATTACAGACCAATTTCCATCATGAATATTGATGCGAAAATTCTCAAAAAAATTTTAGCAAACTAAATACAACAATGTATAAAAAATATAATTCACCACGACCAAGTAGACTTCATCACAGAAATGCAGGGCTGGTTCAACATAATAAAAACCGTAAACATGATCCATCATATAAAGAAAAGAAAGGAACAAAACCACATGATCATATCCTTAGATACTGAAAAAGCCTTTGAGAAAATTCAACACTCCTTTATTGTTAAAGATCTGGAGAAATCAGAAATACAAGGAGAATACCTAAGTATAATAAAGGTGATTTACGAGAAGCCAATAGCCAACATCAACTTAATGGAGAAAAAAATCAAAGCAATCCCACTAAAGCCAGGAACTAGACAAGGATGTCCTCTCTCTCCTTATCTATTCAATATAGTTCTTGAATTTTTAGCTAAAGCAATAAGGGAACAAAAAGAGATTAAGGGGATACAAATTGGAAAAGAAGAAGTGAAGCTATCTCTATTTGCAGATGATATGATTGAACACATAAGTGACCCACAAAATTCTTCCAAGGAACTGCTACAGCTGATAAACACCTTCAGCAATGTAGCAGGATACAAAATTAACTCAAAGAAGTCAGTAGCCCTTCTATACACTAAAGATAGAAGAGCTGAAAAAGAAGTAAGGGAAACATTACCCTTCATAATAGCTGCAAATAGTATTAAATTCCTTGGGTAACTATAACCAAATAAGTAACAGACCTATTTGACAAAAATTTTAAATCACTGAAGAAAGAAATTGAAGAGGATATCACAAAATGGAAAGCTCTCCTATGTTCCCGGACAGGTAGGATCAACATAGAAAAAAATGGCAATTCTACCAATAACAATCTACAGATTCAATGCACTTCCCATCAATATCCCAACACAATATTTTCTACACCTTGAAAGAACAATACTCAATTTCATTTGGAATAACAGGAAAGCCAGGATTACCAAAACAATTTTGAACAAAGGACCCTCAGGAGGTATCATCATCCCTGCCTTCAAGTTATACTATAGAGCTACAGTAATAAAAACAGCCTGGTAGTGACATAAAAACAGACTTGTGGATCAGTGGAATAGAATTGAGGATCCAGAAATTAACCCCAAAACCTGTGAACACCTGATCTTTGACAAAGAGGTCCAAACTATTCAATGGAAAAAAAAGATAGTATATTTAACAAATGATGTGGGCATAGCTGGATGGCAGTTTGTAGAAAAATGCAAATAGATCCGATCATGTCACCCTGCACAAATCTCAAATCCAAGTGGATAAAAGACCTCAACATAAACCCAGCCACTCAAATCTGATAGAAAAGAAAGTGTGAAATACACTTATACAAATTGGTGCAAGCAACCATTTACTAAATATAACACCAGTGGCACAGACACCAAGACCAACAATCAATAAGTGGGATCTCCTGAAGCTAAGAAGTTTCTGTAATGCCTAGGACACTGTAAATAGGAGTAAACGACAGCCTATTGAATGGGAATAGATTTTCATCAACCCTACAAGTGATAGAGGACTTATCTCTAAGATATATAATGAACTCAAGAATCTAGAGCCCAAAACCTTGAATAACCCAATAAAAAACTGGTGTTCAGATCTAAAAAGGGAATTTTCAGCAGAAGAATTACGAATGGCTGAAAGGAACCTGAAAAAGTGCTCATCATCTTTAGCTATCAGAGAAATGCAAATCAAAACAACTATGAAATTCCACCTGACGACTGTTAGATTGGATAAGATAAAAGTCACAGAGGACAGCCTATACTGAATAGGATGTGGAGCAAGGGAAACACTCCTCCATTTTTGATGGGAGTCTAAGCTTGTTCCACCACTTTGGAATGAATTATGGCTGTTTCTCAGAAAATTGAGAATGAATCTCCCCAAAGACCCAGCACTACCACTTCTGGGTGTATACCCTAAAGATGCACAGTCACACTCCAAAGGCATTAGCTCAACTCTGTTCATAGCAGCATTATTTGTAATAGCAAGAACCTGGAAACAACCTAAATGTCCTTCAACTGAAGAATGGTTTAATAAACTGTGGTACACCTACACAATGGAGTACTACTCAGCAGTAAGAAAAAATGATATCCTAAAATTCACAGGCAAATGGATGGATTTGGAGAATATCCTCCTGAGAGAGTTATCACAAACTCAGAAAGACATGTTGGGGATGTACTCACTCATTAGTGGACTGTAAACAGACAAACTAACAAACAAACATGAAAAAAGCAAAGCATGCCTGAGCTGCAAACCACAACCACTGAACAGCTTGGGATCAGAAGCACACTGGATTGACTCCTTGGATCCCACTCCCACTAGAGGAAGACATGACTCACTCTTGAGGGAGGGTTGAGAAAACTGGATCTGACAGGTGTGGAGACTGAACAAAGCAATATTGGGTCAGTTGGGCCATGTGAGTGCCTGCTGCCTGCCCAGGGAGGGTATAGGGAGTTGTGGAGAAGAAAGAATGACCTGATGTGGTGGGAGGAGGAAGGGACCTTAAATAAGGATATACAAGGATAGAAAGTGTGACTTCATTGTTCATAATAATAATAATAAAATAAAAAATACTAAAAAAACCATTAACATTTTCTGAAATATATAATGATTCTAAGAGCTTTGGGGACAACTCTTGTGATTAGAATATTTGGATTCTCAACTTTTGTTTATAGTCACTGGAAGGACAGAACATGCACAAGTTGGAGAATTAATAAAACCCAGTCTGTTTTAAAGTCCAGTCGATCTAACATCAAATTAGAACAAACATATTAGATGCTCTTCTTTATGCATAATGACGCAAGTTTATTCCTTGGTTTAATGAATTATCCTTGTTCACCAATCCATGTTCATGTTTCTTAGAATGTTTAGCTCTGACATTTATAGATTTTTGAAATACAAACCTTTTTGTAGAACAAGAACAGGAGAATCATGAAGGAATATGGAATGGAAACAGTTCAGTTAATAAATGCAAGGAAATATAGGAGACATTGTGGGAGATTGGAGGCATGATTTTGTAAGGAAATCTAGTGAAATAAAAGCATTCTATAATATAAGAAGGCAGTTCTAATAAAGTCTCCAAATTACAAGAGATATAGAAAGAAACTCTCTTGGCCATCTTTTGTCACCAAACAAGATTTTAGTGCTGTGACTGGATTTTCTCCTATCAA